>PVJH01014574.1:30645-56730 GCA_004026705.1 Nesogale talazaci | reverse complement strand
GTGGGGCTGACGTCACTGGCTGAGAGCAAGAGCAGGGCAGTGGGAGGAGCAGGGGGCAGCCGGCTTCTCTGGAAAGGAAGAGCGAGCCGCCCAGGATGGCCCGGCTGTGCCCGGAGCTCATCTGAAATGGATGACAGGACTGGAAGACAAGGGAACTGGCTCGGCTGGGAGTCCTTTCCTCTGGCTCCACGTGGCTGGCTGACGGAGGGGAGCACCCGGGGTCAGGGTGCGTGGGTCTCGGCCTGCAGTGGAAACACCCTAGCAGAGTGCTGTGCGGTGTGGTGGTCACCGGCCCCCTGTGGCTACTGAGCACCTGAAGCGTGGCGGGAACTGAGGATGTGAGGAACTGACCAGTCTGTGCCTTTCATGGTAATGGATTTAGAAAGGCTCATGAGGCTCGTGGTGGCCATAGCAGAATGCAGCTGGAGGTCATGGGGTGACGGGGGGTAGGGAGGTGTGGCAGGAGGAGGAGGAAAGGCAGACATAATGGTATGAGCCTTACGGAGTTCTAGGCCCTGGGGAGCGAGGCTGTGTACTTAGTGTCGGGCACCTAGGAGGCATTCACTAGATGCGTGCTGAATGGAGGGCCCTGGGATGGAGGGAACGAAGGAGAACAGTCGAGCCAGGGCACCTGGGAAACCACGTGGACGTCAACATCCAGGCGCCAGATGTAAACTGAGAACAACAGCAAGCACAACATCCCTCACAACCCCGGCTGGTGAGGAGGTGGGAGGCCATGGAGAGCACGCCTCGGACTCAGGAAGGCCTGCCAGCTGGGTAGCTTGGGGACAAGTGAGTTCATAATTTCACAGATAATGAGGGTGCTCTGAAAAGGGGGTGGAGGAAAATCATGCCATTTTCCATGACCCTCTCGCAGTCCCTCCCATTCTCCTTGCTGGCACGCGTGCGTGGGTGGTGTGGGATGACGTGGGGACGAACCTCGGCAGGAGCCTACGCGGAGGCTGCGACGGTCCAAGACGAGACCCTGAATCTGACAATGCCTGACGCTCCCCGCCTCCCTCCCCAACAAGCACCCACGGGCAGGGCCAGCGGGCTCTAGCCGGGTCTCAGTGGACACTCACCTGGACACCGTAGTCCTTGTTAAGCTCCAGCGTGCATGCAGGCGTCTCCACGGCCAAGGTCCACTTCCAGATGCAAATTTTCTGTAAGTGGTGGCACACAGAGAGCAACTGGAGCTGCTCCCGAAGGCCCCTGGGGCACCTCCCGCCTTGAGTGGTGGCTTCGGCTCACTGACAGGCAAAGTTCCAGGAACATGGGAGATGCCATGCAACCTGTGTGGCCGGAGCTGCGGCACACAGGGCCACCCAGACAGGCTTGCCGGCCCGCGGGACAGGGGCCATTACCTGGACGCTGCCGTCTGAGATGGTGGCCAGGTACTTGGCGTCGTGGGTGATGGCGATGGCACAGATGCCGCTGCCGTCCGGGCAGCTGTCGAACAGCGTGTGCACTGGGATGCTGCAGGGCAGGGCAGGGAGGGGTGGGCATGTGCTGAAGCCCCCCGGGCTTCCCGAGCAGCTCTCGTCGGCGCAGCCGCAGCAGTCAAAGCACGTGGGGCAAAAGGCGCCCCGCGCATACAACGTACGAGGGAACGCAGCTCTGACGCATACGGCTACAACATGGGACCTTGGAAACGACGCTGACTGAACCGGGCCAGGTGCACACTGAGGTGCTACGGGAAGGTCCCGGTGGATGCAAATGAGAGAACCGGTAAAAGTGGCTACATGTTTGGGTCAATACAGATAGGTATGGGCTTCGTGGTAAACACTTCCACGGGTGTTCGGAAAGCCTTGTGAAACTGGTTTTCTAGGTTTGAAGACTTGGGACCATAGTCTCAAGGGATAACTGTCAACTGGCATACTATAGTTCACACAAAGTTCCTGTTCTGGACCCCAGGGAAGTGAGGTGTATCTAGGGTCTTACTAGCTGTTGTGTGGCCATCTAGGATACAACTGCTGGTCTCGCTCCTCATCAGGAACAAAGGAAATCAGGATCTCGGGGAAGAAGCAGGTCAACAAGGCAGGTGCCTGAAGCAAAGCCAGGACCTCAACTCCCCTGAGACCAGAAGACCTAGATAGGCCCTGCTACCACCACCGATTGATCTGATCAGGATCACAATGGATGAATGGGACCCTGATTGAATGGGACCATCAGCCCGCTGGGCAGACCCCAAGGGCCCATTATCTGGACTCATCATCTTCAAAGTGACATCTTTTTTTTTTTTTTTTTTTACAAAAGTTTATTCTTAAATGTACAGCGGGCTCCAAGACATTTCATTCTGAGTGGCAACACATGTGACAGCAGGGAATGCAGATGTTTACACAGGAACGGGATCAAGCGTCATCATGGCCTCTGTCACCAAGAACAGCTTACTTCTTGCCAGATTTCTTAATTCCACCTGTGGCCAGGGGGCCCTTGCCCGCGGCCTTCGCCTTGAGCTCCTCCAGTTTCTTCTGTTCTTCTTTCTGCTTCTGCTTGAAAGCCTTGTCTTCCTCGTCCATTTCCTTGTTCTGCTTCTTGGGTTGCTTCAGGGGCTTCTTCTTGCCACCTTCGCGGCCCGACATGGCGCCTGCCGCCCCTTCCCCAGACGGGCCACCGAAAAAAAAACTCAAAGTGACACCTTTTGCTCGTTTAACACAGCCGAGTCTTGTGCAGCACACAGGCTTAACGCAGTGCCTCGTTTGATCTCTCAACTGCTATTTCTCTGGGCATCGTAGATTCAAGCGAAATGAAGCCCTTGACAAAGTCAGGCTTTGCTCTATTTATCACAACGTGGCACCCTGGTCCAGTTGCGAGAATGCCCATAAAGCCGTAGTCTTCCCTGGTGTTCTCTGCTTGACCTCTCTGAGTTCTAACAGCCATTGCAATGGCTACACAGAACTCACGGCCAAACTTCACGATTAAAAAGTTGAAAACGCTAACAAGGCAGCATGCCAGCGAGAAATGCTCAGGGTAGAGTTGTTCATCAGGACACATTACGAAATTCTGTCAAGCGTGCTACTAAATGCCCAAAGGGCATACCACTCTGCTGTACGTCGCAGGCTTAAATTCTGTGGGTCAGAAAACCCAGCTCCCTGACTTACGTGTCCAGAGGCACCTCATTCCAGCAAGCCTTAGCCCAAAGAGCCTCAGCTCCCCTCGCGTGGGTCAGCAAGGCCAGCTCACCCAATGAAGTGTCCAGAGGCACCCCACTCTGCAAGCCAGCTCCTGGACAGAAGCACTCTCTGCCTTAGGTGTGCCATAGAGTGGGGGGAAAGCCCCGTGGGGCAGTCCAACTCAGTCAGAGTGGACTCAATGGCACAGGACAATGACGAGCACACAATGGTATTACTCTGAGGGTGTCCAATCCTGGAGCAATGGGTTCCACCTGCAAACCCTGGTGACTTCAGAGACCGGCCCCGGGTGAGGAGGGGGTTTTGTTTAAGAAATGGAGGAGTCAGACAAAGCCTTGGCACCTGGAGGACTTCATGAGATGGCATGGAAGTCACTGGAAGACCGTGGAGGCAGTTAGCTGGCAGCCTGCTGGGGCTGCAGCTCCCCTGGGAAGGGAGAGAGGGGTGGCAGGAAGGCTTTGCTACGTGGCCCCCGGGCTACGCCTCAGGGAGCCCTGGTTGGAATGGATGGGCCTCAGCCTGTCTAGATTGAATTCTGAAGGCCCCCAGGGGAAAGACACATCATCTCACCAAGGAACGTAGAATGTCGTCTGACTTACTTTGGACAGGTGATGAGGAGGGCAGTCCCTGGAGAAGGCCACCAGGCTTGGGAAAGCGGAGGGCCGGGGAACAGAGAAAGGTCTCACGAAAGATGGACTCACAAGAGTGGCTGCAACCACGGGCTGAGGCATCACAAGAACGGAAGCTGTGCAAGCCCGGCCGTGTCCTGCTCCCTGGCACTCGGGGCGCTAGGGGTCAGAACTGACTTGAGGACAGTTAAAGACAACGACAACAATGGCACTCGGTGTCATGGGCAGGTTTGTTATGCCAACATGGCCACAGAAGATTGGTGGGTCGGCTGTGACGGCACGGGCAATGAACACACGGCATGAACTGAAGGGCAGAGACAGGAAGGGCTCGGCGGGTCCCGCCCTCTCTCTCGCTTCAGGATCTTCGGACCAGAGAGCTGCCTTGTTCGTCCTGTGCCTGGACCTCCAAACAACACTACCCGTGGGACACTTCATCGTGGACTGTGGAGCTGTGAGTTGAGGTGCCTTCAAGCCCTACTTCGCCACACTCCTGGGATAGACATCTCTTGAGCTGGGGACTGTTGGACTCTGTCATCTGGCTGACTGTTGGTGACCTGCTCTGCCGTTTGCTGCCTGTGGCCAGATAGCCTGGATTGCTCTACAGAGGACTGCTCAGCGACCCTCAAGACTTGAAGGACTGCCAGTCTTCTAGCTGTCTCACGCAAGTGAGTTGCACCAAGCAATCTGTACTGCTTTATAGATAGTTAATGGTTTCTTTCTTATCTTATATACCTTTCTCTATATATAAATATATAAAAAGAATTACTAGTGTCTTGGTTTTATTTCTCTAAGAGAACCCTGCCTGACACACTCGGTCAGGCCCGGAGGCAACAGGAGAGGCAGCCTTCCCCTGCAGCGCTGCCCCACGCCACAGCCCAGAGCTGGGACAGACACTCTGTAGAACAGGGAACAGGGGGAAGCACCCACCCGGAGCCTACCCGGTGTAGGAGTCCCATATGATGATCAGGCAGTCGGGCCCTTTGTCGGCCGTGGCGATCCAGCGTCTGTCTTCGCTGACGCAGAGGCAGGAGATAACGTTGGTGTGGCCCTGAGGAAGGAGGAGAGAGCAGCCTGGGGGACAGCGGGCACCCTGCCCGGGGCCCCCAGCTCTGCTGGTTGATGGCTTCCCAGTCCTGTCTTCTTCAGAGCCCACGAAGGAGAAGCTTCACCTCCAAGAACAGCGGCTCCCTCGGGGCTCAGTCATGCACCCGACTCCAGGCCAGGGTCCAGAGCAACTGCCTGGGTTCTCCGCCCCGTACCTCGTCACCTCCCTAAAGTGTTCACAGCCTCACAGCTGGTCCCGTGGTTTCCACGGTTATTCCCCACTGTGCTTTTCCACACAGAGGCATCTTCTGGGCACACAAATGAGGTCATGTGACTCCCTGCTCTTCCTCCTGCCTCTCCCTTCTCGGGCCTGCACCCTGGGCCTCCTGTCTGGAATGGTCTTCACCCACACTGTCCCTGAGGGGTTCCCCCTCCTCCCACAGGTCTCACAGAACAGCTGGCCCAGTTTCAGTCCCTGACCCCGACCCTGTCCCTCCCCATCCAAAGTTGATCTCTGCTCACTGTTTGGTCTCTCTTTCTTATCACATGTTCACACTGCCTTTCGAACCCCCGTGGCAATCTGCAACTGTGTACTGATGCGTTTGCATGTTTCAGGTTTGTTTCCTCCACTAGACTGCAAGCACCAGGAGGGCAGGAGTTGGATCAATTTTAAGGGTAGAGGCCCATGACCCCCGATACAGTGGTCATAACGAAGGACTTGTGGTATGACGGAGTGAAGGACTGAGTGGAGCCTGGACTGTTGGCTGGGGTAGCACCGGGAGCATGGCTGATAAGAGCATCCGACATGTGGATTGATGAGGGGTGAAATGAAGGCCCCAGGAAGAAGCATGGAAGATAGGGGAGCTGGGTGGGAAGGAGGGGAGAGGGGGAAAGGAAAGAGGAAGGGACAGGAGGCCAGCTCCACGGGGAGCCAAGGCCCGGCCTCACCACTTCCTGATGCAACTGTGGGCAGGGCACTGAAAGCTCTGGAAGCCTCAGTTTACTGCTCTGAGAAACAGTGATGCCCCCCACCCCCTCGACACAATTCCCATCAAAGCCACGGCCGTCAGGAGATCCTGACACAGTGCAAGCCCTCAGAGCGAGCAAAGGTGCTACGTACTCAGCTTCCAGCCGAGAGGCTGGCAGCTCGAACCCGCCCGCTGCTCTGCAGGGAAGGCTATAGCAGTCAGTGCATGTATGCATATGTAAATATGCATATATGTGTGTACACATACACATATATACACATGCTTTACAACTGTCATGACCTCAGAACAAATAACAGCAAGTGCTTTGCCTGAATGGGTTCACATCAGAGGTGAACCGGTGAGAACTCGCACCTGCTCCTCCAGTTGGGGCGGATGCCCTCGGAAGAGAGGGAGACAGGCCTGCAGGTGAAGTGAGGAAGCCCGAGGGGGGACGCCCTCCGGGGGGAGAACCGCCTACCTGCAGGTGGTACTGATTGTTCTGGAAGACATCGTAGATGACGGCGGTGTGCGCACAGACGTACAGAAGGACTCGCCTGTTGTCACCGCGGAGGCTGAAGACCGGGAGGGCGCTGTTCCAGCCAAATGTCCAGGTCATGGTCTGGAAAACAGGGCCACGGCGGCAGGGCTGTGACTTGCCTGCCTGGGGAAGGCTCGGCTGCCCAGGGTCCCCGGGAAAAGGGTGTTCTGTGGACAGCGCCCGCTGCTGGAGAAAAGGCCACCACCGCCTCCAATGAAGAGGTGGAGGCGGCCGGGGGAAGCACTGCAAAGACCCCAGCAGGTGCAGGCAGACCTCGCTGTGGCGCAGGCACAGAGACTGTGTGGCACGTCTATGGGCATCCTTCCCCGCCCCCCGGCCCCCGCCCTGGCCTGGGTGCTCCCCTCAGGTCTGTGTGCCTCATGGTGGCCACTGCCACAGTACTTCAAGTTACTCATGCTATTTCTCGCACACTTAGCACACTACCAACCACCAACTGCTGCTACCTCCCAAGTCCGCTCCAACTCACTCACTCACGGCGGGCCCAGAGGACAGAGTGGAGCTGCACCAGAGGGTTTGGAAAGTGTGGCCCCTAGAGTAAGGTGACCAGATGCCCCGCTTTTAAACAATTTGTCCCTCATCCTGTGCCATTTTTTTGGGGGCATCACTGCTCTCCGGTGGTGGGAGGAGGAGGCCCAGCCCCACTGCTGAAATTGAACCTCCGTCGCAGTGGGCTGCAGTCCCGCGCACAACCACTACGCTACCGGGGCTCAGCCTGGCATTTTAAAATTAAATAAATATATTCAATACTATTTTTGCATTCTAGGAACATTTTTGTTGCTCCATATAGACCGTATTTTTCATCAAAGCACACCCCCGCCCCCCCGCCCCCCCCCAGGTCAATGGTGTCCCGCTTAAAATCTGGTTACTTCACCCTAGAGGGTCCCTAGGCATTGGCTGGCATCGACTCAGTGGCGGCGAGTTTGAGGTTTTGAATCTGAGGCCCCTTAAGGGAGCAGACTGCTTCCCCTTTGTTCTGCGGGGTGGCTGGCGGTTCTGAAGCAACAACGCTGCTTAATCTGCTGAGCCACCAGGACTTCTTAACAGGTGCCAGCAAAGTGCAAAAGAAACTTTTTGATGCACTGGGCGTGGGGAAAACGCCTGCCTCACTCTATTGTGCTGCTCGGCTCAGCCACAGTGGTCTGGAGACTGGCCTGCGTACAGACACACAGCAGACAGGGGTGGTGGACGCGGGGGGTGGCGGGGGGAGGGCTAGGGGAGTGGTCGCTAATGGGCAAGGGGGTTCTTTTGGGGGTGATGAAAATTTTCTGGAGTTAGGTAGGGGTGATGGTTGCAGAAGCTGGGCAGTGAGGGGTTGTGTTTTGATTGTTCACCTCACCCAGCTGAGAGTGGTGGACATACTTAAATAGGAAGGTTATGAAATCAAACAAACACTAGACCAGATAGGTGGCCACCGGGTCGATTTCAAGTCACAGAAACAGGGTAGCACTGGCCGGGTGGATCTTCAAGGCTCTGAAAGCTTTGCCGGAGCAGACAGCCTCACTTGTCTCCCAAGGAGCAGCTTGCGGGATTCGAACAGCTGCCCGACACGCTCCTTCGGTTACATAATTACTTATTGAAAATTAGTGAATTTCTCTGTGTATGGCTATGTGTACTAAACCATAATGGGGAAAAAATTAACAAGTGAATATTGGGGTCTAAGTACAATTCATAAAAAACCTGATGAGTTTCCTTTCTTTTTTTTGGGGGGGGGGCATCATTGCTCTCGGTGGTGGGAGTAGGAGGCCCAGCCCCACTGCTGGAATTGAACCTCTGTCCCAGTGGGCCACAGTCCCACGCACAACCACTACGCCACCGGGGCTCAGCCCTCGAGTTTCCTTTCTAAGCTTGGGACATTTCTTTTTTTTGGGGGGGGGGCATCACTGCCCTCTGGTGGGAGTGGGAGGCCCAGCCTTGCTCCTGGAGAGCTGCTGCTGGATTTCAACCACCAGCCCAGTGGGCCGCAATCCCGCGCACAACCACTACGCCCCCGGGGCTCAGCCCTGGACAACACTTCTAAGATAAAATTGGCCTCACATGCAAGGTGGCCAAGTTCTCGCCTCTCTACTCTTGTCCCGTCCGCTCCTGCTTCCATCTGCTCATTCCCTGCAAACTTGTGTTTATATTTAGATCTCTCCGGGTGTGGGTGTGAGTGGTAGAATTATGGAATCATAATTGTCTTAAGCTGCAACTTCTGAGAACAGTGCTATTGAATAAAAGTCTTTCTTTTCGAATAAGACTGCTCTTTTGGGGGAACCTATTGTAGCGTCCTACCTCTCTGGGGTAGGACAATAGGGAAGTGGGTGAAGGGACACATCGCACTTTGTACGATGACAAAATAATGGCCATTTGTAAACTGCTAAGGGTTCATGGAGGAGGGGAGGGGAGGAGGGAGGGGAAATATGGGGAGCTGGTACCGGAGGTCTAGGTAGAAGGAGGATGTTTTGAGAATGATGATGGCAATAAATGTGCAAATGTGGTATGCATACACTTGATGTATGTATTGATCGTGATAGGAATTGTATGAGCCCCCAATAAAATGATTAAGAACAAAACCAAAGGGCTGAGCCCCGGTGGCGTAGTGGTTGTGCGCGGGACTGCGGCCCACTGCGATGGAGGTTCGATTCCGGCTCCCAGGAGCAAAGGCTGGGCCTCCTACTCCCACCACCTGAGGGCAGTGATGCCTAAAAAAAAAAAAAAAGAACAAAACCAAAACAAAAGACGGTTCTTTTGGAAAAGGGTGGGATTCTAAAAGGCATTCTCTCCGTTCTGGACGCTGACTTTGCCAGGTCACAAACCGGCTCATGGAAAGGGAGCTGTTGGCCCGCGCCAGAGCCCGGGGAGGGCGGATCTGCGGAAGGCCGCCCTGGGCTGGCTTTCTGTAGTGGGACCGGCCTTTCCCGCCAACCGCGCTCACCGTCACAGCGGCTGGGATTGCAGAGCATCCAGCCTCGTGAGCCCGTCGGCACCGTTTTAAAGGACTGGGAGCTCTCAGACTGAACAGTTCACCCCCAAAAGTTCCAGTGAAGCCCCAGGGCCTGTGAACAAGAGCTCGCGTGGCCGATGCATGCGGGCATGCTGGTGCGAGGCCATCCCAGGCTAGGGAGCGGAGCAGATGGTCCCCACAAGACCCACAGGCCTGCAGGGAAATGGCTGTGGCCCGACGGAGGCGGAGGCAGACAGGAAGCTGCCTTGCTGGCCAAGGAGATGCTGGGAGTAATCTCAAAGGTCTTCTGCCCAAGCCTCTGAGGGGGGCGTGGCCCTGTCATGCTTGGGCTGGACCCTGAGTCTGTGGGAGCAGAGTGGAACTGCCCCCCCACCCTGCCTGGGGTTTCCCAGGCATCCTCTCCAGGGAGCACAAGAGACCTGGCCTTTCTCCCTAGGAGCTGCGGGAGGGCGGGGTGGGGCCTGGAGTGTGCACTTAACTGTTGTACCACCTGGACTTCTTTCAGGAGTCCGAAGACTCAATTCCCCTGTCTTTCAGACGGCACCCCTGGCAGGCTGAAGGGAGACAGGCAGGCTTCACCACTGCTCCACCTGAGCCTAATCTTCCAAATGGAGGCTTCCGCTGCCTCCCCACCCCCCCAGCATCCCCATGAGCACCTTGGTGTTCACACTGAATATATATATATATGTATATATATATATATATATATATATATACACATATACATAGCCTCGATTCCAAATCTTCCAAAGGCACGCATCTTTGAGGGAAATTAACAGGAGGTGAACCTGGGGACACCTTTGTCTGACAGCAGCATGGCAGAGGGGCAGGGGCGCAGCCTCAACCCCCACTGGCATGGGGGTGGCGGGGCTGGTCAGCAGCTGTGCTCCCCTTCCTTTCCCACACCGGCACCCCTCAGCCCCTCGGCAGGGCTGGGGATAGTGCAAGGAGCTGGTGATGGGATTGACCAAATGAAGGCTGGAGAGGTGGGGAGGGGGGAGATTCAAAAGGGATAGGCTGCAGGAGTGGGGGAGGTGAGGGGAAAAGGGGAGAGGTAGAGAGGGGGAAGAAAAGAAAAGAGAAGAAGGCGGGGGAGATGGGGAGGAAGAGGAGTGAAGAGAAAGGGAGGAGAGTGGGGGAGAAGTGAGGAGGAGATGGAAGAGGAGGGACACGAGGTGGGAAGAGGAAGGAGAAGGGGAGAAAGGGGGGGAGGGGAAGATGGGAGAGGAAGAGGCGGGAATGGGGAGGAGGAGGAGGAAGAGCGAGAAGAGGAAGAAGGGGAGAAGGAAGAGGAAGAAAAGGTAGAGGAATTCCTCCTGGGTGGGAGGGAGAGGGAGGAAGGAGGAGAAAAGAAGGGGAGGAAAGAGAAAAAGAGTGAGGTGGGAGGGCGGAGGAGGGTGAGCACTGGACGGGGAAGGCTGGAGGTTGGATCAGCAGCACTCTGTGCTGGAGAAAAACCATGCCTGGAATTTCCTGTCTGCTGAGCAGAACTACTGAGTCCAGACAGCCTTCAGGCTGGTGATCCCTCCCACCGGCCCTGCCAGCCCTGTCTCTCCAGGGGTGTTTTAAAGTCACCCTTTATGGTTAAGCCCCACAGAATAAGTCCTGGGGGGGGGGGGGCAAAGAACTCACCAAGGGGAAGACTTTGGCCCCATCCTGCTTTTTAAACAAAGCATCCTCTGTGGTGCTGGACACCAGGGATTCAGCTGAGGTGCGGGTCTTCCCTCTGCGTTTCAAGTAGGACACTTGCTTTTCTTTCTTGGCGTCTCCTCCCGTCTGGGCTTCTGCTTCTGTGGGTTTCCCTCCGAGCTTATCCGTGGGCAGCTGGTCCTCAGGGAGGCCTGGCTCCAAATCCGAGAATTCCGCTTGTGAAAGCTCGAGCAGTCGGGCATCTTCCGGGTCTAGCGACAGCGTGGGCCTGCTGCTGCTCCGTGTTTTCTTTAAAAAGAAATGACATTGCGATTCAACAATACAGCATGACCTGCTTCGCTTCCCACCCACCGATCTCCCTTGGCTGGCCTCTCTTCTAGACTTTGGAACGGTAGTTAACGGCCCTCAGATCCACACTAACTCTGGGGGGCAGCGTGGTCCTGCGCCCTCAGGCTTTCAGGATCGTGACCTTATGGAAGCGGATCGCCAGGCCTCTGGGTGGGTTTGAACAGTCAACCTTGTGGGTTGGGACTTGGGACGGTATAACCGGGAAGTGTTTTTGAAAAGGAGTGGGGGGCATTTTGAACTGAACTGAAAATGAATTGTGGGCGTGGAGGGCTTATTCTCAGTCTACCAGCAAGCAATCACAACACAATTGCACGTGGCTGGCACTGGTGGCCTCCAGGGGCCGGCTGGCCATCATTATTTAGCTTGGGATCAGAGCCCAGGTCTATAGGTACCGTTCTGCAGGAAGTCTCTAAGACCTCTATCCTTACCAGGACTTGTTTCCAAGGCAGGTACACTTCCTGGTAACCCCTTCCAGCCATGGAAATGTCAACTCCACTACACACCTCCACCGGGAAGCTTTCCCCAACAGACCTCCAAATGGCGTTATGAAAGCCCCTTTCGAATCACCTTCCACAGCCTTCCATCATAGCACTTTTTTGTTATTTAGTAGGGTTCGGTGATGCCTGCCTCCCGTCCACACACCCTGGGAGTTCCTTAAGAAGTGGCTGAGCCCCGGTGGCGTAGTGGTTGTGCGCAGAAATGCGGCCCACTGGGACGGAGGTTCAATTCCAGCAGTGGGGCTGGGCCTCCTACTCCCACCACCGGAGAGCAGTGATGCCCCCCCCCCAAAAAAAAAAAAAAAACCAAAGAAAGTAAGAAATGGACTGTGTCTCATTAGGTTTTATATACTCATATTTGTACATTCAGCCTTTGGTGAAGGGTTTTCAGAAAATAGATGACTCTGACTTACGATGGAAGCTCCTGGCAGGCTTGAATGAGAACCAGGAAGCACAAGTCGCTCAAAACTTTTCATAGCCTGGGTGATTTTTTGGGGCACCTGCATAAGTTCATCTTCTGTGAGCGCCTCTGCCCTCAGTTCTTCCATTTCCGTGGCTACGGCTGCCTTCACTCGAGCCTTCCTTTTGGCTAACCTGCCCTTTTCGTCTGAACTCAGATGTTCTTCTTCTTCTTCTTCTTCTTCTTCTTCTTCTTCTTCTTCTTCTTCTTCTTCTCCTTTGCCCACCTTTTGGCCACTTGCATGCTCTTCTTCATCTTCTTCTACCTTTTGGTCAGATGGTTCATCTTCCTCCTCGTCTTCTTCTCCTTTCTGGTAATCTGGATTCTCGTCTTTGCTTTCCTTCTTTTCGTAAGCTGGGCCTTCTTCCTCTTCTTCCTTTTGGTCATCTGACCTATCTTCTTCTTTTCCTTCTTCTAAGGCTTGGTCATCTGCACTATAGTCTTCTTCTCCTGTATTTTGGTAATATGGATCGTCTTCTTCATCTCGTCCCTCTTGGTAACGTGAATGATCTTCTCCTTCTCCTCCTCTTCCTTTTACCAGTGGGAAGTCCTGACCATATCCTTCTTCTCTTCCTTCCATGTCTTGGTCATTGGGGTTGTCTTCTCCTACTTCTCCTGTGTAATTTGGATTGTCTTCCTCTTCTGCTTCTTCTTCATCCTCCTCCATCTTTTGGACATATGGGTTAAACTCTTCTTCTCCTCTTCTATTTTGGTCATTTGCAGTATAGTCTTCTGTTTCTGCTTCTTCATCTTTTTCTGTTTTTTCCAGTGAGTTTTCCTTTGCATCTGACATGCTTGCCTATAGAGTTTTCTCTAGAAAAAAAAATGACAATAATAACAGGTCCCACTGTTTTTCATTTTAATTTCCTGACCCAATAACTTATGCATAAAATGTGCCATGCCGCTGAGCTCCGGTGGTGTAGTGGTGGTGCGCGGGACTACGGCCCACTGGGATGGAGGTTCAACTCCAGCTCACAGGAGCAAAGGTTGAGCCTCCTACTCCCACCACCTGAGGGCAGTGATGCCTAAAAAACTAAAAAAAAAAAAAAAAAAAAAAAGTGCCATGCCAGCTCATGTTCTTTTCCACGGGGATAAAAAGAATAGCTTACGTCAGGAAAGCCCATCCTAAACCTCATGAAAATATCAATCATTGTCGCCTTGTAGCCCCTCACCTCATTTAAAATACAACCCCATTATTAAAAAAATCAATACATTCCTATTCTCACAGGCAGCAGAATACACAATCCAGGCACTTGTAACATATATAACGAGGGGAATAAGAGAAATAGTGGGGGGGGGGGGGAAGAGAGAAATAGTGGAATAAGAGCAGGGGCTTTGCAGACGGCCTATCCCAGGGGTGGATCTCACCCAGTCTCCACCTTCACTTGCTCTGCCATCGTGGGCAGCTCACTGCCCCTCGGTCCTACTTCCTCCCAGACTCACAGGAGCATCCCAAAGGATGGAGTTGTCCTTGTTCACACACTTCTCCGCACGTTCCCCGACATTGGCTCCAGCCTGGGAGTCAGGGCAGCCAGCGAGAGCCCCCCCAGAAAGAGATACCCGGGGGCGTCTTCCTTACAAGCCAGAGTCTGCGGCGGGCAGGGGGGTGACCGAGTCCCGCTCGCTCACCCCGCTGAGGACAGACATCTTTATCCCGCCTTCTCCCACTTGAAAGAGGACGAGTGTCGGGTCCCTTCTCCACGCGCCCGTGTCCAGGCCCACTGGGACCCCCGGGGAGCGACGAGGGGGTGGGTCTGTGGGAAGTCCTGGGGACCCAGGCTCACAGAGCTCGCCTTCTCGGTGGGGGGGGGCGGGGAGGGGGACGCCTGCTACCTGAAGTCCCTCGACCCTCCCGCGGACGTCCGGGGAGCCAAAGGCTCCTTAGTTACGGTTGCCAGCCAAGCCTCAGTGCCCATGGTAACTGTCGCCGCCGCGGCCGCCGTCGCTTTACGACAGGCTGTAAAGCAAGGACGCTGGACGGGGTCACGTGCCCGGAGCGCGCCTGCGCGCGAGACCAGCGGCGCCCCCTGTCGGTCCCAGGGGGAAGCGCCGCAGTGGCCAATGCCATTTAACAGGAGTTACATTTACCCAAGTCAGTAGGCTTCTTGGCCCAAACTAGCCGACTAGAGAGAGGCACGTCCCCCTCTCCAGGGGCAACACGCCCTCGGGCCCTCCCGTCTCCCCACAAGGGCTTTCCGCGTTGCGCTTTGGCTCGCTGAGGCCCGTGTCACCGACCGCACAGCTCCTCTGCTTAGAAGGGAATACAGGCCACTGAACTGTACAAATGGTCACGCTGGCGTCTGCTTTTTGGGGGGTGGGGGAGGGGCATCACTGCCCTCTGGTGGGAGTAGGAGGCCCGGCCTTGCTCCTGGAGAGCTGCTGCTGGATTTGAACCGCCAAGCCACTGGGCCGCAGTCCCGCACTCAACCTCTACGCCACCCCGGCTCAGCTTAAATTTCTTTAAGCTTGAATTTCTGCTTGAAAAGCCAGCCTGGTTATTGGGGCCATTTTCAGTCAGAGGGAAGCGCAGTGAACTATCTGGAGACCCCCCCCCCATCCCTTTGGGGTTACCAGCGGTAGCAGTCGACTCCGAGTATGTCCACGGCCGTGGGTTTCAAATCAGCAAGTCCAGGGGGCACAGCAGATCTGCGCCCTCGGGGTTCCAGGGCTGTCGTCTTCGGAGCGGTCCATCACCAGGCCTTTCCCCTCCAAGTCTCGACTCGCGGTTGGCGGCTTCAAATCGCCAGTCCCTGGGCCAGCAGCCGAGGGCTTGAGGCACCGCGCCGGCATCTCCGACGAGGAAAAGCCTGCCATCGAGTCACTGCCGCCTCGGAGCGCGCCCCCGTGGGTTTCCGAGACGGCCCCCATGAACACGAGCAGAAAGGCCAGTCTTTATCCCACGGAGCTGCCGGCAGCTTCGAACCACCGACCACGCGGATCGGAGCCCAACACCTTACCCCGTCCCCCCACCCACCCCCAACCTGGGCTCCTACAAAAAGGGGAAAAGGATGGATGGAGTGGATGGTGGAAGATACGTTTAGTGTCACCTGGGACTTGCGGCTATGGAATTTGAACACAAATGTGTGACATGGTAGATGGAGCACCTCTCTGACTATGAAGCGGGGGGCCAAGGAGGGATAGGCAGTTGGGGGGGCCAGGAGAGCTTCAGAGCACATTTTAATAGGCTCCCCTCAGGGCAAGCTGCTCTCTGTGTCTTGAATCAAACTCAGTGAGTCGATTCTGAGCAACTCCCTCTGACACAGAAGCGCAGCCCATGGCGTCTCCAGTTATCCTTCTTCACGGAAGCAGCCTGCTCCGCCTTTCTCCTTCAGTGGCTGGTGGTTCCAATGGGCTACTTCAGTGGCTCGCTGAGCTCTTAACCCCGGTGCCACCAGGGCTCCTGTCTCTGTCTTTAGTACAAGCAAAGCCAGCCCCCAGGGACCTGGCCTCTCCTCTGCAGGAAGTGACCTATAGGAACTGCGGCGATAAACCCAGGAGAGGAAAGAGGCCGAGAACCACGGCATGGGCTGAAGGAGAGAAAATGCCAGGAATCTGCACTCCCAGGCAGTCAGAGCTGCAAAGACTGTGCTTCTGTCAACAACAAGTGTACCTCAGCTTATTACACAGTAGCCCTGGTCTGTGACTAGGGAAAAACAGCTAATGTTGCAGATCCCACACATCAGGGGCGGGCGCGTGTCCCCCACTGGTGGTTCCAGGAGCTGCCCCGGTGATGCAATGGTTAAGGGCATTACTGCTTACCAGTCTGTCCTAACACACCCCCTGCTCGGCGGCAGAAAAGTCCTGGTGACCTGCTCCCTAAGGCTGACCCCTTTAGAAAGGAAGTCCTATGGGCAGATCTGCCCCACCCTATAGGGCCACCGTGAGACAGAAGTCGCTCAATGACTGCGTGGGTTTGGGGGGCAGTTGGTCCCCAGAAATGGGCGAGGAGGTCCCTCTATTGTTTTCAGCCACCCACTTGGTGGTTTGCTGCCATGAAACAGAATAGCAGCAGACGTGAGCTGCTGTAACGGGGCTGAGGCTATAATCCCTCCCACCTTCATGTGGGTCCAGCCAGATGGTACCAGATGGCATCATCAGAATTCCTGGCCCTGGGAGCCCTGCGTAGAAGGAGCATGGAGGGTGCACTGCTAACCCCACCAGCTGCTCTGCGGGAGAGAGCCCTGGTCACCCACTTTTACAAAGATGGCAGCCTTGGAAACCCCCGTGTGGCAGTGCTGTTCAGTCGTTAGGGTGGGAATCAAGGCCACACGAATGGGAGATGGTGATCGGTCAGCTTAGTGGTTACGGGGTTACCTGCTGCCCCCTGGTGGCACGCAGACGAACAGCCTACACCTCTGTGCCTCCTGGAGGGATGCAGGGTTCCTGGCTCTCCAATGGTTCTTCTTCGAGGCCAGCGGCTGAGGGTGCATAGCACCTTGGACCCCACAAGCAACAATGGCTCCATGCAACATGCGACGCATCCTGACTTTGGTCCCGCTTCCCAGGGAGGCGGTCCCTAAGATTGCTCCCACCCCCAGCGGAACAGAGCTCTGGGAGGTTCCTTGGAAACGTAGCTGGGGCGACACCCGGGTCATGCCGGCACACCGCGAAGCTGCATTTATTTTTTTCTTGGGGTTGGGGCAGGGGGAAGGAAGATTTTGCAACAATTAGAAAGCCATATAGCCCCTGTCCGAATAGTCCCTGCCCCTGGCCCACTTCGGGCGGTTGCGTGGTTTCCGAGCAGAGGCACCAGTCGGGTTTGGACAAGGCCTTCCTGCAGACGGAACCATCTTGAGGCCACAGGCGTCCCCCACCCCAGCAGGCCGCCTCCAGCTCCGCAAACGTCTGGGTGAGGAAGTCCCACCGGAGCCACATCGCTGCGTGAGGCTTCCCTGCTCCCGTTCCCCAGGGAAGATCACCTCTGCAAAGGAAGAATGTTGCAGCTGGAAGGAGAGAAAAAAACAGCAACACAACAGAAGGCTTAGGGCTCGGTGGTCTGTCTCAGAAGATCAGAAGGCAGGAGCTTCCTGCTCGCGTTCTTCCAGGCTTTGGAAGCAGATGTGCAGCTACTGGAAACCCACTACCGTCGGGGAACTTGCGGTTCCTCGCCACCCCATGGGGCACAGCTGAGTGTCTCCCGAGGGATTCCGAAGCTGGACACCTTGATGGCAGCAGAAAGCCCCCTCGTTCTCCTTCGGAGCAGCTGGGGGGTTTGAACTGCGGCCCAACGCACAGTCTACCACGCTACCAGGGTTCCTTTGTAGCTATTGGGAGGTCATTTTATCTGGCCCCGAAGAAGCTCTAGCGCCTGTCCAGGGTTCCTCCCCCACCGGCCTCATTCATACCCTCCTGTGGTGCTTTCTGGGGATTTCCACTACTCCCCGTGGCTCACCCCCGCCCCCTGCTCTGCAGCAGACCAGACAGCACTCCGTGTGAGGGGACGGACGGATGGACAAAGGCACCTTACCCCAGCAGTCCTCTGCCGGCCCAGCGTATGGGGACAAGCCTCAGCTGATGCCGCTCCCCTCTCCGGATCACTGTCACATTCAGCGGCTTCTGGAAGGAAAACATGCTGGCTTTAGGCTCCCCTCATCAGCACACAGAGAGACAGACGCAAGCTACCATGCCAGGATCGTCTTCATCACCACCCCATGGGAAGAAGGGATTGTTAGCTGACGCACAAGCTCAGGGTGGGCGGGGGCGCGGGAGGAAAGGGCTATGAGACTCCTGGAGCCACCCAGGCATTTGTGGAGGGGCTGTGACCTCACACCGCCACCCTGAAGACAGGGGTGATGACAACAAAAGGCACATGCAGGAAAAGTGAAACATCGTGATAAAATACATTTGACCAACCCGAGAGAGAGAGAGAGAGAGAGAGAGAGAGAGAGAGAGATCGCTCTTAAATGCCCTTGAAGCCTCGCTGAGCTCACGCTCCCGGCTCAACTGTCGGCTACATCACAGACAGGCCTCGAGGCGAGCAGTCTCACCGGGGAGGTCCCCACTCACGTCCTACAGCCACCAGCCTTTCGAGAGACAAAGGGCGGGCGCTCCACACTGAGCAGGCGGGGCTGGAACTCCGCACCTCGAAATCACCACCACCACCACCACGCCGCCAAGCCGAATCCCACCGGGATTCTGACAGGATGCGTGCAGCGTTTCTGGGGGAGAAGGTCGTCTACAGGAATACACAGCAAAACCAGTAACACGCGACCGGAGTGCCGGCTTGCAGAAGGGGCAAAAGCAGAAACAGATTTTTCCTCGTAGAGTTCCCTGGACCTAAGTTGATGGGATTGGCCGCGGATCTCTGGCGTGCGGTGGCACCGAGCTGCATGGCACGCAGAGCGCCCCAGGCCGTGCTCCTGTCCCACCCACCTGTCCCCTGAGCCTCTGAGCACTTAACCATTTGTGCCCGGGGGTCCCCGGGGCACAGATCGATTTCTTTATAATATATAGTTGTTGTTTTTTAAGCATCAAGCCAGAGGAAATATACACCAAATAAAATGACAAACAAGATGCCATTTTCCAGCTCGATCGCTGAAAGCACAAGATGGTAGGATAATTGGGTAAAAAAAACACCAAGAGGCAACTCACTGCCACAGGCTCCATTCCGACTTTGAGCACCCATTGGCAAGCAGGCGAACTTGCCAGAGAGGGAGTGGGAGCCGGCACTGGGAAGGGGGCCTGAGGGAAACTGAGGCAGCTCTCTGGAGGACGAGAAAGGCCCCGCCTGACTCAGAGCCATGCCAGAGGGCAGGCCGAGCAGCACTGCCCAGAAGGGCTCGTTCTTCACAGGACAGACATCCGCGCCTTTCTGCCCAGAAGGGCTCGTTCTTCACAGGACAGACATCCGCGCCTTTCTGCTGTGCAGCACGGCCAGTGGATTCAAACCTCCGACCTCCGGTTAAATGCTCAGGGCTTAGCCCACTGCGCCACAGGGGCTTCTTGTGCATGCGCTCACCGCTTGTCCCCTAGGTTTTGGTCTGTGCCTGGAGAAGAACCCACGGGCTGACGGTTCCTGGGAGTGCCACGGCCTCTCTCGGAGCACTGTTCTCTCTACAGGCCTGCCTATCGTGTTGCTGTGAAGGTCATGTCCCAGAAGAGACCCAGAGACCGGCACAGCCCAGGTCCGACGCTCAAGGTCACAGGGTGACGATGAGGGCCGGAAGAAGAGCGTTTGCTGCCAGGGCACGCCGACCAGCCGCCCCGGCGGCCGACTCACCCCCTCGCTGTGCTGTACCACGTTGGCCACGTTCTGCAGGGACTGGAAGTTCTGGGTGTTGACAGAGCCGAACTCCACAATCTCGTCCTCCAGCTGCAGACCCTGTTGAGAGAAGGGAAAAGAGGGTCAGCGGTGACCCGGGCTTCTGGCGCTGGGATTCTTTTCAAGCCCTACAGTGGTCTTCAGGGAAAGAGCTGGCTCTCTGCAGGGAGGGTCCTAGGGGATCTGGAAACCTCAGGCAGGAAGGGAGGGAGGACAAAGGAGCCCTTTCCTCCAGGGGGCTCTTCTGAAGGCCCGGGGCCACGGTTCAGTCCAGCAAGATCACGTTCTACATCTGACTGTGGGAGCAGGCACTGGGATCTGAGACGCACACCAGCGACCACCTGAGACCCAACGACTTCCACCCTTCCTGTCCGGAGCAAAGGACTGAAGAAAACCAAAGACTCTCGGAAACAATAGTTCCAGTGAACTCTTAACGGACCACATGACTGTCTGCTTCCCCAGCAACCCTGAGGCCAGAAAAACTAGACGGTGCCTGGCTACACTGCTTACTGCACTGAAACAGATTGCATGAAAAGGTCCCGCGTAGAGTGGGAGAAAAACGTGGACCAGAACTCAAAACCATCAGAGACCAGGCTTAGCAGTCTGATGGAGACTGGCGAGAGTCCAGCCTCTGGCCCGTAGTCACCCTGCAGGCCCAGAACTGAGCTCAGCTCCATGCCTCAATTTGCACCCAGGGTGGACCCACCCATAGAGGAGCAGTCACATCCTGGGAGTCCGCACTGTGAGATCGAAGCCACCTGTGAGATCGAAGACGACTCTTGCCCTGCTGCCTCGCCTCAAGTCAAGTCTCGGGTCCGGTAAGCCGCCCCCAGGGCCGAGAGGTGCCCCTGTACAAGGAGCTTAGGCCTGGCCCCATCCTTGGTGGACTTGCATATGGAGCTCTCGAAGCTGCCAGAACCTTCATCGAGCTCCGAGTCCACCTTTGTGGCTGCCATCCATCTAGGAGGAGTCAGTGTGTGTGTGTGTGTGTGTGTGTGTGTGTGTGTGTGTGTGTGTGAAGTCGGGGGGGGGGGGGCACCCTGGGAGCTGGACATCAAACCAGCCCGAGGAAGGTCAATGCTAGCAGGAAGCAGAGGCGTGGGAGGGCTTCTGCAAAAGTGACAACCCGTGAAGGGGCGTGTTGGTGGCAGTGGTGTGGCTAAGGACCCTGGCAAAGAACCTCTGGCCAAAGATGACAACCAAGAATATTTCTGTGGTAGTTGCGTAATCTGGTGTCAATTTGGGATGTGTACGGATTATGAGTGAAGGGGTGAAGTCCGGCCTGTCCCCCAAGATATAACCAATGAGGCTTTTGTGTGGGCATGGCCTTCTCCTGAGAATTCTGGATTTTTCCTCCTGGGAAGCGGAATACACTTTCTCTCGCTTGGCTCACTTCCTGCAAGACATCCCTGAGGATGGAGCCACATGGAGCTGCCCTAACCCAACCAGACCTCTGAAGCCCGCGAAGCCACGGAGAGATCCCTGCCGGCACTGGGATATGGCCACTGCCACTGGAGCCACAAGACTTTCTCCCCTCTGGCCAGTGACCGCCCTGCATTTGGCGTCACTACATGTGTTTCGTGAGTCTGAGGAGCTCTTTCTAGATAGGTATTGGACTTCTGGGCTAATATTGGACTTAAGGGCTTGGACTGGACTGGGTTGGGATGCTTTCTCAATGTACAACTATCCTTTATAGAAAACGCTTCCTGATAACCGTGTGTTTCTATGGATTTGTTTCTCTGGGCCACCCAGATTGGCACAAAAAAGTCAAAGGGCAGCATTTGCCCAGGAGGAAACTGGAGGCAGCAGGGAGGGAAAGGAGGAATGGGAAATGGGAAGGGCACTGGCAGGCTGGGACTGCGGTCACTGTCATGGGACAAGATGTGGGTGGCCTCCCACTCCCACCAGAGGGCAGTGATGTTCCCCCCCCCCCCAAAAAAAAAAAAGACATGGGTAAACCATTGAGTGGAAAACCGATGTACTCAGCACACTTTCCCTCATGTCATCACCTCGGGGGAGAGGGCAGGAGGGGAGGGGGGCGGATTGGGTGTCCATCAACCTGCAGCAGTTTGCCCTGGGGACTCAGAAGAAGCCTGGCAATACGACTGTGACAGAGACTGACACGCTAGAGACCCGCGGTATGAAAGGAGGAGCGAGAAGCTGGTCCTCTGATGATGACAGCCACCCGTGGGTCCGCAGCGGCCATCCTACCTGCCAACCTCGGGTCCCTTGCCCCTGCAGCTCCATGAGCCTGTTGACGGACCCACGGACTGGGGACTTGGCCATCTCTACAACCAGGTAAGTCATGTCCTGGACATAGGCCTCTCTCAATGCACACCCCCTCTGCCGGCACTCTCAGGCCTGAGTGTTCACAGTTGCACATTCCTCAGAGCCCAGTGCTGGGAACCGCCCAGGTGCCCATCAGGCGAGGCACAAAAACGTGACCTGTGGCCGGTGTCCATGCAGCAGTAGACAGGTGCTGCAGCAGAGTCCCACCAGACAGCAGCCCTCAGGAGCCAGACACGAAGACCAGAGGGGCACAGCTGGGTCAGAAGCGGGAGAGGAGGGGCGGCCTGGGGCTGGGGGAACAGCGAAGCTAGAAGGAGCAGGAAATCGTGGTGATGTCTGGGATTGCATTCCGACTTGACCCCGAGCTGTCTGGCGAGGAATCCTGTCTCCCTCCAGCCAGCGTCAGGATGCACCCAGCCTGGTGCAGCGCTATGGCCCCATCAGTCAGGGCCAGACTAAATGAGCCCCAGAAACAGTTTCCCTCCTGAGGCCCTTAACGCGATCTGAGCCCACTAGCGAGGCGGACGCCAGGGGCCTGATCCTCTGAAATTCAGTCCTGGCTGAGTGGCCGTGTGATCTCATCGCTATCCCCCTCCTCTCTTCCCCCAAGGCCATGTGGCCTACAAAGGCGGGCCAGCTTTGACTTACTGCGAGGCTGGCGGGGGAGCCGGGGCTGATGCTGTTGACCTTGGCAAAGGCCTGCATGGGGCAGGGGCTCTCCCTCGGGCTGGGGCTCAGGGCCTCGCTCTGGGCCTCGGCCAGGTCCCGAGCCTGCTTCTCCTTATCCCTGGCGTGCAGCTGGTGCAAGGCCTCCTCCACCTGCTTCATCACCGCCTTGTGGTCGTTCTGCAGGCCTGCGGAGACAGGCACCCGGTCAAGGGCTCCAGCTATCACTTGGGGCACGTAAACGGGCGTGCCATCCGTGGGAGTCCCCAGGGGGCACAAACCCCAGTGGGGCTCTGGAACCCACCCAGAGCTTCCTTGGAAGAAAAAGCCTGGCTACGGGCTTCCAAAAGGTCCTGACATTTAAAGGGCCGAGGACGGTGGCCAAGAGTCAGAACTGGCTTGAGGGCGGCCGTTCTGTTTTCTTTTTGCTGGTGGCAGACGCTGGGCTGGGCCCTGAGGACCCATCCATGAACAAGACGGAGTGCCTACCCTCAGGACGGTCAGCCTGGGACCAGCCAGCCAGCAGGGATGGGAAGGGACAGGCGACGTCGAGGCCACGCCAGCAGGGCTCCTGCCCAGGCACGTGCAGGAAGCCAGGAGCCAGGCACGTTCAGCGGGCAGGTGTGAGGGGCGACCAATGGGATGAGGAGCACCGGGGTCCGAGGGCACTCCACTGTGCTCTTAGGGCTGTGTTCAGAATCCTGCGGACACCCTGCCCGTGGAGCGGTCGTGGGAGCTGGGGGCCCTGCTGGGGCCTCTTGTCCAACAAGATGAGGCCAGCACCCTGGCAGCACTGTGCAGGCACAGAGAGCACTGTTTGTTTGTTTGTTTGTTTGTTTGTTTGGGGGGCATCACTGCCCTCTGGTGGTGGGAGTAGGAGGCCCAATCTTGCTGCTGAAATTGAGCCTCCAACCCAGTGGGCCGCAGTCCCGCTCACAACCTCTACGCCCCCGGGGCTCAGCCCCCGAGAGCACTGTTTTTAATCCCCAAAGCAGCTCCCAGAACCCCATGTTGCTAAGAAGCAGGTTCCCCGGCACAATGTCCTTGAGAAGTGTGAGGACCACCACTGCCAGGTAGGCGTGCACAGGCCGCCAACCTAGCCAGGCATGTCCAACCAGGGGTCCCTGCCCCTTTCTGCTGGAGTCACAGGGGGCCCGGGAGCATTATGGGTCATGGGCACTTCCCCGCCCCTGCTAGTTTGAGATGACAAGCCCCAGCCGACGGTGGTAAAGAGCCCTGGGTGCGGAGTGCGTTAACTCCGGGCTGCTCGGCACGAGGTTTCCCGCTGGAGCCCACCCGCCGCTCCAAGGGAGAGAGGTGCCTGAGGTCATGACGCAGAGGCGTGGCACTCTGCGGGGCAGTCCCACTCTGTCCCACGGGGTGGCTCCCGGTTGGAATCGCCTCACAAGGAGGGGCTTTGAGGGTGGGTGCCCAGGAGTCCCCGAGATGAGGAGGGCTGAGCGCTCGGCTGAGACGGCGGAGACCTGGCGAGCGGCCTCCCCACCCGTGACAGCCCCGGCAGAAAGCGGGGACGCCCAAGGAGGCAGCGGGAGGAGTGCTGTGACTGTGCCGCCCGCGCCACCCAACGAATGTGCATGGCCTGCCTATGTCTGTACACCCGCATCCCAGGCAGACCTCCGTCACCCTCAGGGAAATTCACAAGCGCCCTCGAGGACATCCTGCAGGACACTTCCACGGGGTTCCCTGGGGTCACCAAGAGTCGGCAGGGACCCAAGCAGCCACGGCAGCCCGGGGTCCAGCCTCCCGGCCGTTCTTTTTTTTTTTTAGGCATCACTGCCCTGGTGGTGGGAGTAGGAGGCCCAGCCTTTGCTCCTGTGAGCAGGAATTGAACCTCCATCCCAGTGGGCCGCAGTCCCGCGCACAACCACTACGCCACCGGGGCTCAGCCCTCCCGGCCGTTCTTATAGACAGACACCAACGCTGAACCATCTGGGCGCGGGAGATCCTTGGAAGGGACTGTCAAAGGGGGCGCTGGCTGGCATTGGGCCTTTGACTCCTCCCGCCATCATGCCAATCCCCCTTTCCCGTGATGTACTAGGACTTGGGGACTTTCTGGCGGGAGACCAGGCCCAGAACTGGGAGATGCGCAGGGATCCACGTTTGCTAGTGGCCAATTGCCAGAGGTGGGTAGGAAGGAGAAATGGACCAGTACTGATTCAGGGGTCCAGCAATGTAGTTAAGAGACGATGAAAACACGGGCACAAAGTGGTGATGGTTGAACAACACAGTGAGTGTATGAATGCCACTACATCGCACTAATACAAATAAAAATACTTGGAATGTTACATATACTTTACTATAATTTTTGTCAATATACTAAAAACAGAAAAAAAAAAAAAAAAAGGGCGGAGCCCCGGTGGCGTAGTGGTTGTGCGCGGGACGGCGGCCCACTGGGATGGAGGTTCGATTCCAGCTCCCAGGAGCAAAAGCTGGGCCTCCTACCCACCACCAGGGCAGTGATGCCTAAAAAAAATAAAAATAAATAAAAATAAAAACAGGAGACACCCTGAGAATGGCAGGACAGAGGGGAGCCTGGATTCTGTCTGCCACTGCCTTCCACTCAGCCACAAGACGAAGAGACCAACCCCAATGTGGGGACATCACTGGAGTCACGCTGCACCGACAACAACCAAATGTGATTTCTACCAGGTACCAGCTTGACTGGTCCCGTTTACAGGCAATCTGTGACTTGGACGTCTCTTGAATTCCCACTTACCCTCCCCCCTCTCACCCCTCCAAAACAAAACATCCCTAACGTAGCTCTTTTTTTTTTTTTCTTTTCCCCATGAAGCTCTTAAGAGCACAACAATGTAACAGAAAAGTGGGTGAGGGGCAAGAAAGGACAATGTAAGATATGGAAATAGCAATCTGTAACTTATCAAGGGTTCATGAGGAAGGGCAGGTGGGGGAGGGAGTGAGGGGGAGGAAATGCAGAGCTGATATCAAGGGCGCGAGTGGGAAGAGAATGCTTTGAACATGATGATGGCAGCGTATGTGCACATGTGCTTGACACACTGGATGAATGTATGGATTGTGATAAGAGATATAAGAGACCCCAATGAAAGTCTTTAAAAAAAAAAAAAAGAACTCAACAGTGACGAACAACAGAAACATGGTTAAAGGGAGGCAGCAGATGTTTTAAGATATGAAGATAATAATAATTCGTAATTTATCAAGGTCTCATTAAGGTGGGAGGGGGAGGGAGGGAGGGAAAAATCAAGGAGCTGATAACAAGGGTTCAAGTAGAAAGAAAATGTTTTGAACAGGATGATGGCAACATATGCACAAATGTACTTGATACTACGGGTGTTTGGATTGTTATGTGAGCTGTAAGAGCCCCCAGTAAGAGGATTAAAAGAAGAACTAGATACACTTTTTTGGGGGGGTTTTTGGGGCATCACTGTCCTCTGGTGGTGGGAGTAGGAGGCCCAGCCTTGCTGCTGCATTTGAACCTCCAACCCAGTGGGCCGCAGTCCTGCGCACAACCACTACGCCACCGGGGCTAAGAAGAAGAACTAAACAAACAAAAAAAACTCACTCAACCTTTTTCCCATCCAGTTGATCCAGGTTCTAGGGACCCTATTAAGAGTAGAACTGCCATGGTGGGGGGGGGGGGGG
>PVJH01014574.1:0-30545 GCA_004026705.1 Nesogale talazaci | reverse complement strand
GTCCACGTCTGACCGGGGGTAATCCTCGCCGTCCACCAGGGGCTCGCTCATCCCGACTCCTTTTTGCTAACCAGGGCGGGGGAAAGAAAAAATAAACATGGTTCACAAGCGTTCCCCACCAAGTTCCTCGTCCCCAGCCCCAGCCCCAGCTGTGCGGAGATAACACGGGAGACAAGATAGGGCAGTGACGGGAGAAACTGCTACCTGCCAGGTGCTGCTCACTCCCGACAACCCGGGGAGGTGGGGTGGGGCGGCACTATCTCTCACACGGCACATTTCAGATCACGAGCCATGCAGGGACACAGTCTTCGTCTTTTGAAGTCAGGGCGGGGCAGATAAGCCAGAGTCTCCCGGGGAGTCAGCACCCCCAAGGCCAGGCTCTTTCTGTGACTTCCCCCAAGCCCAAGGACGAGGCCCTTGGCGGTGAGAAGGGAGTGGAGGCCCTACACCACATCCAGCGGGGGTGGGGTCAGAGCTGAGTGCTCGGAGAATACAGTGAGGAGGCACCCCCACACCCACCGGGGCCTCCGCAGAGGGAGGCAGACTTCGCATCTGCTCTCTCTGGGCAGGGCCTGGGTTTTGGCCATGGAGCGGTGTCACCTCCTTGAATCATAACGTTTGTTCTGACCGTTTAAAGGCATTGCCGACGTCAGACAGAGAATGATACACCAAAAACAAGCCACCTGGAGAAAGGCCGGGGGTCTCCCTGCTGTGACCCCCACGTGTGCCTGCACAAGCTGTGGGCCCCGAGCTAAGAGGCCCGCCGCTCCAGGGCTGGGCTTCCCCATTACCACCTGGGAAGGACTAAGAGCCCCCACCTCCCCGTCTACCAGTCCTGAGGACGAATGAGCTGGTCACTGGGGGCATCAAGGTGCAGTGGCTTGGGCAGGGATCCCCAAAAGCATGGACCCAGGACCTAAGCCTCGGGCCTGGGAGAGTGACCTTATTTGGAAGAAGGGTCCGAGGAGATCCTGAATTCCCTGCACTGTCTCTTCACTTCTTTCTTCTCTTGTTCACGCCTTATTTTTGCTGTTAATGTTGAGACTATAGATCGTAAACTCCCAAAACCCAAACCCACGGCTGTCAAGTTGATTCCGCGGCGTGGCAACACGACACACTGTAACTCTTTACAGGAACGGTCAGTCTCATTTATCGTCCCAAGGGAGACTGGTGAGTTTGAACTGCTGACCTCTGAAGGCACGCACCACTTCTGGGCGTCTACGTGGACCAAAGGAGCCAAGGGTGACACTCTTGGGCAATGCAACCGTTTTCACCCGCCTTCTCTGCATTGTTCCACCCCCATCAACTGAAATTGATCACTTTTTAGGTTCTGATCTAACCAATCTGTTGAACTGTTGCTGTCCATTGAATCCCATATGGTTAGCTCTGAACAGAGCGCTCAAGGCAGACTTTTTGGTTTTTCACTAGTTAAGTGAAACGATTTTTGAGTTTTAGAAAGACTTCATGGAATGTTTTTGGTTGAAAGTTGAAAGATGACCTTGGGTCACTATTGTCGGGGATTTATCCAGGTTCCCTGGCTCCAGCAAAGGCTGGCGTCCATGAGAATTCAAAATTATGTTCTGCAGTTTCCCCCTTTGGATCAGGACTTTTTTGGATCACAGTCTAATGCATAACTACTACACCACCAATGCTCCTGGATCAAGACTCTTTTATAGAATCTTTGATCGAGAAGTCCAGCAAGGCGATCCAGGCACCATCCAGTTTTGATCTTGAGGCAAAGGAGAGAATTGGTCATGGGGGCAATACACTTTCTTGAAGGCATGTTTTTAAAACACACATTTTTAATTGTGCCCTCTGGTGGGAGTGGGAGGCCCAGCCTTGCTTCTGGAGAGCTGCTGCTGGATTTGAACCGCCAACCCAGTGGGCCGCAGTCCCGCACTCAACCACTACGCCACCGGGGCTCGGCCCGACATTTTAAATTTCCAATTTGATGAGTCCAATTTACTTTTTGGGTTCACTTGCTTTTTCAGTCTTATAAGCTTTTGCCCAACTTGGGATCAGGAAGATTTATCCCGAAGAGCTCTGGGGTTCTTGCTCTCTGCTTCTTTTTAAGTAAACAGAGTAGTCCCACTCTCAGAGCTCTCAGTAAACAACAGGAACTAACTATAAACAATGAATACTTTGTTTCACCTTGATATTATATTTTCAACTTATATGGGGGGGGGAACACTTCAAAAAGTTCATGGGAAAAATCCATGAACTTTTCATTCCATTTTCCACTAACTTTTTGATGTCCCAGTGTATAGAAGAAAGGAGATTGTGTTTTCCCATATGCTGTGGAAACATAGCACTTCCCAAATAGATTCTAAAAACTTAAAAGAATATATGTATAGGCTGCGTCTTGGTGACCTAGTGGTTGTGTGCTGGACTGCGGCCCACAGGGTTGACAGTTCAAATCTAGCAGCAGCTCTCCAGGAGCAAGGCTGGGCCTCCTACTCCCATCAGGGCAGTGATGCCACAAATAGATGTATATACATATATATGTATATTTCTAATATCAAGGGACTAGCGTCATGGGTTTGCAGAAGGCGGTCAGTCAGCACAGTCCTTAGACGTGAGCATGCGAAGGCCTCATGGCTCTGGGACACATTATCACAAGGGACTAGGTTGAAGAGAGGGGTATCAGGTTTGGTAAAGTAGAGGGGTCAGCAAAAAAAGGGGAAGACCCTTAATAAGAGGGGACTGGCACACAGGTAATAATAATGGGCCCCCGCACAGAAATGGTTGCGAGCGTAGCATGGCATTCCATTTCGTCATACACAGGGTCCTGAGTCAGAGCTAACTGAATAACTGAAGTGCACGTGCGTGTGTGGACACGACCTCGTGCAGAAAAGGAAGTGGCATCTAAGAAATTGCAGGCAGCATGCCTGAGCGTGCAAATGAACCAGCCTAAAGTCAGAATCCCTCCAGATGATTCTGCAGGGAAACACACCAACTTCGTTGGGCTGTTGGAAGGATCCCATGATTTAACACACACACAACCCGGCACCCGTCAAGCACAGAGTCAATAAACACCGTTAAGGGGCTGAGCCCCGGTGGCGTAGTGGTTGTGCGCGGGACTGCGGCCCACTGGGATGGAGGTTCAATTCCAGCTCCCAGGAGCAAAGGCTGGGCCTCCTACTGCCACCACCAGAGGGCAGTGATGCCTAAATAAATAAAATAAATAAATAAAATAAACACCATTAAGAGTCCTCTGGCCTCTGTGTGACCCTCCGCCTTTACTCCTAAAGAACACTCGCAAAACCCCCAAGCTCACTGTCGTCATGACAATACTGGTTCACGGTGGCCCAACAGGACAGGAGAGAACTGCCCCTGGAGGTTTCCCAGACTGTAATTGTTTACAGGAGCAAAATTAAAAACCCCGTTTTCCTCCAGAGCAGTGGCTGGCAGTTATGAAGTGCTAACCTTGCAGAACACAGATGACCTCGTAACCACGGGGACACCAAGGCTAGGCCCCTATCAGATGTGATCTCTTTAGCCTGGGCTTGCACGGTGACTGGTGATTCAGTTAGACACTGGGGGACTCGGAGCACTCCCCGTCGGTATTCAGCATGGGTGGGAGCCAGCCAGTCGGGGCACAAGCCCCATGCACACCCCTTCCACTGCTGCAGGACCCTGGGCCGGGTGTGCATCTCACTCTGGGCCTCGGTTTCCTGGGAACCTTATTTGTCAGGTGTTTGCCCATGGCCCTAAGTTCTCACTCATGGCGGACCCTGGAAGACCAAGGGGGAACGTCTCATGTGGCTTCCAAAGCTGTACATCTTGACGGGAGCAGGTCATCCTCTTTCTCCTGCAGCGTTGCTGGTGAGTTCTTCGCCCCCACCGTTTGGCTGGCAAGCGAACAGCTCAACGCCAGCGCCACCAGGGCACACCCTACGGAAACCCTGGTCCTTAAAGCCGCAGCACAGCCGGGAAGCTCTCTGCGAAGACCGGGGCTGCCCAGCTCTCCACTAAGCGCCCCCACCCCCATGGAAGGGCGTCACCAGGGCACGTGACCCGGGGAACAGCTCCACAGCGACCGCCGGTGAGGGGACCACAACCCCACCCTGTCCCTGCACCTGGGCACGTCGGTGATGGCCACCCCCGGGTTTGGGGACGTGACCGCGCCCACCTCGCTGGGTGAGCGAAGAGAAAGCCCGCTGCCTGGGAGGGCGAGCCTGGGAAAGGCCGCCCAGCCTGCCAGGGCCCGTCCTGCTTCACGTCATCGGTCTGCGCGGCCCGCGGCCCCCCGGGAGGGCCCGCGCCGGGCGCCCGCAAACTCACGCTCTCCAGGATGTCGTAGTTCGCCTTGATCTGGGCCTCGAGCTCCTCCTTGCGCCGCATCAGCTCCTGGACGTCGCTGACGGTCACCGCGCCGGCCCGCGGGACGCTCCCGCCCTCCCCAGGCGCCGTCTCGGACATCTTGGAGTTTGGCCGGGGATTCTCGGTGGCCCGCTCCCTGCCCGCGGACGCCGGAGGCGACTGCGACTACGGGTCCGCCCACGGGTCCAAACACGTCAGTTTGCGGGCGCCGGTGGAGGGCGTGGCTTGGGTGGAGGGCGTGGCTTGGGTGGTGGGCGTGGCCGCATGAAGCCACACCCGGGGTAGCACGTGAGCCTGCGGTGCGCTCAGGCTAGAGAAGCACCTTGTTTTGTTTTCTTCATATTTATTAAATCACTTTATTGGGGGCTCGTACAACCCATCACAATCCACGCACCCAATCCACGGCGTCAAGCACGTGTGTTCATGTGTTGCCATCATCGTTCTCACAACACTTGCTTTCTCCTTGAGCCCCTGGTATCAGATCCTCATTTTCCCCCTCCCTCCCTCCTCCCGCCACCCCCATGAACCCCTGATGGTTCATAAATTATTATTATTTTGAGGACGTTTATTGGGCCCCACTGGACATAGGTTTCAGAGCGCTGTGTAAGGCCCTCCAATTCAACTCGTTCCAGCCACACATCCAAAATGCTGAGGGTTTTTTTTTAGGCATCACTGCCCTGGTGGTGGGTAGGAGGCCCAGCCTTTGCTCCTGGGAGCCGGAATCGAACCTCCATCCCAGTGGGCCGCAGACCCGCGCACAACCACGACGCCACCGGGGCTCAGCCCGCTGAGGGTTTTTTTATCCCCCATGTGACAGGGGATCTGACGAATTTGGCTCTGACCACCTCCCTCAGCCCTGGACTCCTTCCACTCAGGGGTCTGAGCCTCGTCTGTAAAATGGAGCAATGTTAATAACAACCTCTCTCACTCACTGGATGCTTCCTGTAACCTGGGCATCACTCTAGGTGCTGGAGGGTGAATAGTTAAATGATAAAAAAATAATAATTGGAGTAGGAGACACAGCACCTGCCACATGCCAGATTGATACAACATCACTGTATTGATACGACATCATTGCAATCTTTATTAACCAAGAAAAGTCAAAGTGGGAATCGCTTGTGTCTCTCCATATCCTCCCTCTGTGGGGTCTATACACATCTGAAGGCAGCGTGCATCTCTCTGAACCTTCCCTGAAGGATTCTGGGCTCTTTGAAAGACACCACATCAAAATGGCCATTTGGACATCCTCCAGGGATTCAAAAAATCGTGTTCCCTTTAAAGGTTCCTTGAGTTTTTTTTTTTAGGGGGGGCCATCACTGCCCTCTGGTGGGAGTGGGAGGCCCAGCCTTGCTCCTGCAGAGTTGCTGCTGGATTTGAACCGCCAAGCCAGGGGGCCGCAGTTCTGCAGTCAACCACTACGCCCCCGGGACGGTTCCTTGAGTTTTGAGAACAAAAAGATTTCTGCATAGACATAATCAGTGCCACTGTGTGAATGGGGTGAGATTTCCCAGCACAATTCTCCTAGGACAGTGGTTGACCATTTGCAGCTCTCAGTGTGAACGTGCAGCTCTGAAATGGAAAACATTTGAAGGTTATTATTTCAAATAAGGTTATTATTTCAAATAAGCTTCACGGTGATTTCATTTGTTTGGGAAAAATATATATATACTTCAGGCTCTTGAGTGATTTTAAAGTTGTTAGGGGGGACAGAATTGGCTCTTGCATCTCAAGAGTTTGCCCACCCCTGGCCTGACCTAATTTTGCCCTGCTATGCTCAAAGAATCAACAGGTGCATTGTCATAATGGAAACAAAATTCCTCAGTGCAACTTTCCTCATCATCTTCTCACACATGCAGGGTTTTTTTTTTAATTTTCTTACACCCCCTTCCTAAAGAGCCCCTGCCCCTTGTTCTAGGTGCTTTGAGAAAACCAAGACTCCCCCTTGGGGAGTCCCCATAACTTTCTGAGCAGACCTCTCTGCCTTCAATTGAACAGACCTAGCAGATCCTCTTAGAATAAAGTGACCAGATTTTAAGCAGGACACATTGACCTGGGGGGGTGAGGGGGCTCTTGATTAAAAATCTGGTCGATATGGAGCAACGTGTTCATAGAATGCAAAAATAGTATGTAATATATTTAATTTTAAAGCGTCGTGGGATGTGGGACAAATTGTTACAAAGCAGGACATCTGGTCGCCTTACCTTAGAAGCCCCTATTTTGATTTGGATCTTGTTTTTTTATTTTTTTATTTGAAGACTCCCTAATGCAGGGGTTCTCAACCTGTGGGTGTCGACCCCTTAGGGAGTGTCAAACGACCCTTTCACAAGGGTTGCTTGACTCATGATAGTAGCAAATGGACAGTGATGAAGTAGCAATGAAGGTAATCTTATAGTTGGGGGTGGTAGGTGGCACCACCGCATGAAGAAGTGTGTGAAAGGGGCGCAGCATTAAAAAGGTTGAGAACCACTGCCCCAGGGAGAGAGAAGTGTTTCCTGAGAGAACTTGTCTGCTTGGATCGATTTCCGCCCCCACCCCTCCGCCAGGTCCCCTACTCCACCCTACCCCTGCCACCCCCAAAGTATCCGTTTTGAAAGACACGACTACGACAGCTCACACATGTATCATGCATAGATAAATGAAAACACACTGAATCTAATTGTACCTGGTACATCATACATAACAACAACAAAAAAATAGCTGGTGAGATGGGGCCGTGAACTTGTATGGAGGCCCCAGGTTGACGCTGGTGTGTTCCCCAGAAACACACTAGCAGCTAACTTGTGAGTGGTTCGGGGAGAGGCGACAGGCAGGCAGGCAAAAAATGTCCCTGTTGGTAAGATCAGAGTCGACACTTTTGCCCCAGGATTAAGTCGAGGCCCTGTCCCTTGGCTTGCCTTCCCCTCTGTCTCACAGACACACAGACACACCTGCCCACCAGCTCCATCCCTCCTGTCCTCTCAGCCCGAGGCATGACGGGAGGAAACACTGCCAGCCCTGCACCACCTTCCACATCCTGAGTGTTCTGCCGTGGCCCATTGGGTGCTCATGAGCTAATCTTCCTAAGTAGATTGCCAGGCCTTTCTTCCTGGTCTGTCTGAGCCTGAAAGCACCGCTGACACCTGTCCACCGTGAGTGACGCTGCTGGTATTGGAAACACCAGAGGGAGAGCTTCCAGGATCACAGCCATAGGCAAGTGACCAGCGTACGAGAGCCTGGAGACGGGTGACAGACCAACAAGATGCTTCTCTTGGTGACCCTCGGGTCCTGGGTACAGATGTTGAGGGAAGAGTCCAGAGCCCTGGTGGCACAGCTGTTAACTGAGCAGTGCAGGGGGGTCACCCCTCGAGGGGAGAAGGAAGAAGTGGCCTGCTCCCGGAAAGATGCAGTCCCAGGGACCCCATAGGTTGGGTGTGAATCAGAACCCAGTCAAGGGCGGTGGGGGTAGTTTCTGGTCTGGGGAAAGGGCAAGGAGACTTGGTGGAGCCGTGGCTGGAGCACTGGTCTGCTAACCACAAGGTCGGCTGCTCAAATCCATCCGTCCCTTCACGGGAGAACAATGTGGCCGTTGGAGCCCGTCAAGATTGACAGCCGAGGGCTGAGCCCCGGTGGCGTAGTGGTTGTGTGAGGGACTGCAGCCTACTGGGTTGGAGGTTCAAATCCAGCAGCAAGGCTGGGCCTCCTACTCCCCCCAAGGGGCAGTGATTCCCACCCCCTCCAAAAAAACAGATTGACAGTCTCAGGAAGCCCCTGGGCAGCTCAACTCTGTCCTTCGGGGTCACTATGAGTTTGGTGGTGACTTAATGGCAGTGGATTTGGTTGTGTTTGGATGCGTGCGCCCCCCACCCCCCGGAGTTCTGGTGGTGCCATGGGTTAAGCACCGGGCTCCTAAATCAAAAGTCCCTGGTTCAAACCCACCCGCCAGTCTTAGGGAGAACAATGAGGCTGTCTGCTCCTGTTACGGTTTAGCAGCGGTTCTCAACCTGTGGGTCACGACCCTGTTGGGGGGGGCGGGGGAGAAGGGCGGGTGTCAAACGACCCTTCCACAGGGGTCACCCAATTCCTAACAGTAGCAAAATGACAGTTACGAAGTAGCAATGCAAATAATTTTATTGGGGGGGGGTCACCCCCACGTGAGGAGGTGTAGGAAAGGGTGGCGACATGAGGAAGATTGAGAACCACTCAATCCAGGAGTTCCTCAGCACAGGAACCTGAGCTCCCAGCTCTTCTTTCTCAGTGGTAGTATCTCTCTCTCTCTCTCTCTCTCTCTCCTTACTTTCCTGTCCTGTCTCTCTCTCTCATAAACTCAAAAATGATGCAGGCCACACCCCAGGGGTAATGTCCCTCCTTTCGGCTGTGATGAGGTCAAGGGTGTTGTATCCCACCGTTAACCCTGGAAAGACTTCTGGGTTGGAGATAGTCACTGCACAGTGTCACGTCATCCCCACGCCCCTCAGAATCACAGTCCGGATGGACAAGAGGCCGTCTCTCCGAGAGAGGGCACAGCGGATCGATCGATCGAGTGCTCGACCTTGCGGTAACCGGCCCATAACAACCCTCCCTCACCTGCGGAGACGGCCAAAGAGCTCCGGAGCGGTGAGGCAATGGACGAAAGGTGACTCCGCGGATCAGTGGCCGAAGCTCCCTCCCCTCTGGCACTTGCACTGAAGGAGGGGGTGCTCAATAGCAGGCAGGGGTCAAAGACTGGTCTTGAGCAACTTGACCCTCCGCTGATGTAAGTGACAGAGCCCCTGACGCCACTGGCAGAGAGAGAAAAGGCCTTTGATGTGTCCTGGGTCCCTATGTCAAATCAGCTGCCTGTTCTCTGATCCTCCTATCTTGGGGGCCTGTCCCCCCCAAAAAAAAAACCCACAGCCATCCAAAGCAGTAGGGGAACTTCTGCTGGCTCGCCACACCCACTGGGAGGTTGAGAGAGGTTAGGTAGGCCAGGCCTGACATGAGGTCATGCTTTACTTGCGCATTCAACGGTGGCAACGCGACATGCAATTGGTTATGTTTGAAATCAAGGCACCCACGCTGAGATGGCATCAGTGCCTCCTGACCATCGTGCCGGGTCTTACAATGACCTGGAACAGACATCATGCTGAACAGACACACGCGCCCCCTTCACTCCTGGCAGCTGGGAGGTTCGAATCCAGCCAGAGGCACCTTGGGAGAAAGTCCCCAGCCATCGAGGCACTCCAGGTTGTCCCTGGACACACGTGGGGCCGCTCCACTCCGCGGCCCCTGGGGTGCGTTCAGGACTAGCCTGGGCCGGAAGAGCGCCTAATACAGGTGCTTTCCACACCGCCCCGTTTCCCAAGCCAGACTCCACTGTCACGCGACCCCAGCCAGGGCTCCCCAGACTGGGACGCTGTGGTGGGAGCAGACAGCTCCCCCCCTCCTCAGGAGCGGCCAGTGGATTTGAACAGACGAGCTTGAGGGGAGCGGCCCCACAGCGCCACGGCTCAGCGGCCTCCTCGGGTCGGTAGCAGGGAATCTGTCCGGGTGGAAGGGTGTTCTTTATGGAAACCAGCCAGGACTGGCCTTGATTCGCCGCTTTGTAGATCGTGTTGGACGAGGGTCAGGGAACGCCCTGGAGCTGCGTCTGGGCAACATTTTGTTTTGTTCCCTTTCTTTGTTTTTGGAACCAATAAAGTTCGATGGGACGACGGCCACATGGATGGACTCGCACGTGGTCAATGGCTGCTTTCAGGCCACAGCCGCAGAGGCGGGCAAGGCACGGTGGGCATTACAGCTGGGTTGCCTGCCAGATGTCAGAGAGGGGTACTGAGGGTTCCGAGTAGAATTATAGAAGCCGCCCGCCTCATTTTTCTCCTTCAGAGCGGCAGGGGGATTTGAACCACAGACCTTGCTGCTCACAGCCCAACACCCAACCCACCACTCCATCCTAGTGGAGGACGTGTGCTTGGAGCATTATGCTCTTTTCAGACCCACCTGCGTGACATCAAACTCACAATGGCGACTCAGAAGGTGACCTCAGAATTTAGGGAGGCTGAGGATGAGGGTGGGACCAAAAGAATGTCATCGCTGCCAGTGAACGGCAGACGCTGTCCGTGTCATTGTTAAGTGCTGCCAGCTCTTTCCCAAGTCACGGTGACTCTATTTCTATATGGTGGAAGGAAACCCGGCCTGGTCCCGCACCAACTGTGCCGTCAGGCTTGTCTGGAGTCCACTGTGGCAGCCCCTGGCGCAATCCAGGCCCCCAGGGTCTTCTTTATAGTTAGCAGTGCAGCATGTAACCACAAGGCCCCCAGGAAGAGGCAGAGTCTTCTTCCACGCGGACCCTCTCGACCTTACCAAGCACGATGTCCTTCTGAGGTCACATGTCCAAGCACTTGCGATGAAGTCTTGCCATCCTGGCTTCCACGGTGCAGTCTCTCTGTTATTCTTCCAAGAGAGTCTGAGAGCTAGTCAATCGTCTTCGCCGATCTAACTCCCCTGTGCCGGTCATTTCTTTATTCGTGGTCCAGCTGTCCCGTGCGTAGGAGGTGACGCCTGGCTGTACCAGGCCTTTGATCAGGCTCACCTGAGTTCTCACGGTGACGTCTTTGCTTTTTATCCCTTTAAGGAGGTTTTGCGCCGCAGATGTGCACCATAGGACGCGTCGTTTGGCTGCTGGACGGCTGCTCCCACGAGCCTTGATGAGGTGGGATTCCAGTAGCATCAACCCCAACCACTTCAGTCTTGTCTGTTTAGCACCAGGTTGTTTATCGGCCCAGTTGTGAGCATTTTCGTTTTCTTCCTGTTGAGATGTGCCGGTAACCCACAGGGACGGTTCTTCTCTTTGAGCTTCATGCTTCCCCTCTTCATTGACATCAGCAAGTAAGATCGAGTCACCTGCACATCACGGGGTGTTCGGGAGTTTTCCTGCCGTCTTGATTTCGTCCAACCTCTCGGACTATGTGCTGACAATCAGCACACGGATTAAATATAGAGGGCGAAAAGATACAAGCTCGGTGCACGCCTTTCCGGATTTTAAACCCGGCAGTAAGCAGCTCCTTGTTCTGGTCCCACGAGGCCCTCTTGGGGTATGAACACATTCTGCATGAGAACGGTGGCGTGGTTCTAGAGTCCTCACTCCTGGAGATGTTTCCTTTAACTTGTTCGGACTTTGCACAGCCAAGAGAACGCAGGCAGACATCTTTCTGGTAGTCTCTGAGCTCACCCGAGGTCCACCTGCAATAACGTCAGCAAAGACATCCCTCATTCCACATCGTCTTCCGAATCTGGCTCGAACGTCTGGCCATTCCCTGTGGAGGTTCTGCCGCAACCACTTTGCAAATGATCTTGAGTGTCCTTTCACCTGCATGTGAGACTGTTTGGGAATGTCCGCCTTCTGTCAGATCGCCTCTCTTTGGAATGGACACATACACAGATTCTCTGGTGAGTGGACCAGGGAGCTGACTTCCAAATTTGGGGGCATAGATGAGGGAACGCTTTCATCATTACATCCAATTTGTTAAAATGTGAACATTATTGTTCTATTCCTGGAGGCCTGGTTTTCACCCGGGAAAACAGCTTGGACTGCCTCCTTCAAACTCGATCATCCATGATGAACTGCCCCCTCCTGAGAAGGCTAACCAGAGACCATGTTTTTTGTTCTTGTTTGTACAGTGACTGTGTACGCCTGCTACTCTCATTAGGGGCCTCCTGCATCCTTCACTCATTTGCCCGTAGAATCCTTCAGGGATGCAACTCGAGGCTGGACTTGTCCTCCAGTTCTTTCCACTCCGGCTCTCCAACTGCAGGTCCTTCGTCGTCCTTCTTTGCCTTGCAAGCCACCCTCGGGCATCTTCAGCTGAGCTCATGCTTCACTGCGGCTTTCGTCGCTCTGCATTCCAGAGGAAGCCGCTGTAGTTTTAGTCTGTGCTTCAGGCGTCGGTCTTTACGTCTGATGTCCTCCGGAGACGAGCCTGGTCTTTGGCCGGGGTCTCTTCCTGAGACAGTCTTTGCCTTCAGGTGGGGTCTACGACCGGTGGTAGACTCTGTTTTTCTCATGGACCTCTTGCAATGTTCTCCCGCGATCATTTACACTTGCCTGGGGACAGCTGAGAGGCGGGGGCACGGCCATTGCGGTTGGGTAGGGCCTGCCCATGGGTTCCCACGCACAGAAAACCCATGTTCAACAGAGCAAGATGCTGCGCCATCCGGCGCCATGCTTGCCACCGCTGGGACGGGCGAGCCCCTCGCTGCAGTCCCTGGGCCACAATCCACCCTGCGGCGGGTCTCCCCCCACCCCCGTGTTGATGATTCTCTGCCGACCCTGATGCCCTTCCCCGGGAGCGGTGCCTCCCGACGGCATCCATGTGTGGGTCCAAGGCACGAGCCACCGCCCTCCTCGCTGGGATGCAGTGTTCATGATGCTCTTCTTCCAGGCAGATTCGTTTGTTCGCGAGAGTCAGCCTGAATTGCATGGACGGGATAACGCTTCCAGGGCCTTCAGCAAATCAGGGCAGGGATGGAGTGTGCGAAGCATGGATCGAGGAGAACTCGGAGCTGCCATCCTTCCCCGCACGCGGTGTAGAGGCCTCCAAAGCCGCTCGGCGTCTGAACTCCAGACGCAGGCTTCCCTACGCGACTGCCTTTAAAAAAGAAAGAGGCTGTCCTAGGCCCCGGCTGCTGGACTTCATTTACCTTTACACACAGAAGGGAGAGAAAGCACCCAATCTGCATGTGCTGTGTCCCCAGCTGACGTCAAGGGGTGCGTGCTGTGAGAGCGAAAGTTCTCGTGAGGTTGTCCGAAACAAAAACATATCTATCGGGAGGGCCTATGGGGCTTCCAGAAAACACATCAGGAGGGCCTATGGGGGTTCCAGGTGTGCCAAAGGTGTCCAAGACAGGATCCAGGGTGCCCAGGCAGCTACATCATCTCCTGTCACTTGAGCGGAGATGTGGACTCTGGCCTATGGATCAGGTCGCAGCGTGATGACCTCATTTAGAGGTGGAGTGGAGATAAATAGTTCATTGGAGGCCATACCGCCCCCGCTCTCTCTGCCTTCCCTTTCCTGCTGTTGGGACACTCAGAGAGCTGGAGGAGCCACGTGGAGACCCGCACCAGGGCTGAGATGCTTCCACCGCCACTGGACCCACAAGACCTTCCACCCACGGGCCAGTGATCTTCCTGCATTTGGTGTGATTGCATGGATGGCTGAGTGAGTCTAAAGAGGAAGTTATGGCCTGGTATCGGACATATGGGCTAATGTCCGACGTATGGACGCGATCTGGCCTGGGCTGGGCTGTTTTCTCAATAGACAACTGCTCTTTGATAGAAAGCTCTTTCGGGGCTGAGCCCTGGTGGGGTAAGTGGTTGAGCGCGGGACTGCAGCCCGTGGGCTTGGCGGTTCAAATCCAGTGGCGGCCCTCAGGAGAAGCAGCGGATAGCTCCCACGACCACCAGAGGGCAGTGATGCCCCCCCCTAAAAAAAGAAAGCTATTTCTTAATCCAGCAGCAGCGCTCCAGGAGGAAGGCTGGGCTTCCTACTCCCACCAGGGCAGTGACGCCACCAAAAAAAGAGAAAGCTCTTTCTTATATGCATGTGAGTGTCTATGAATTTGTTTCTCTAGTCCACCTGGTCTAACACACGTGCTTTCCTTATGAAGGAGCAGAAAATCATTGCGAAAGTGTCCAAGGCCCCAGTACAGTCCGAAAGCTGAGTAAACATGTAGCTTTTAAAAATAATAAGCAAAATAAATAAATAAATAAATAAAAATAATAAGCAAACAGGCTGAGCCCTGGTGGCGTAGTGGTTGTGCGCGGGACTGCGGCCCACTGGGATGGAGGTTTGGATGGAGGTTTGATTCCAGCTCCACGGAGCAAAGACTGGGCCTCCTACTCCCACCACCTGAGGGCAGTGATGTCCAAAAAAACAAAAACAAAAACAAAAAAATAATAATAAGCAAACAGACAAGAAAAGGAGTTGTCCACAATGATAAAAGGATGCTTCAGGGTCAAATGGGCTAGTATTAACTCTTTAGAACCACACGGTCCCCTACCCAGGGAGTGACAAATTGATGAGGGACAACATTGCATTCATTGTCAAAAAGAACATTTCGCTCCCAATAAAATGATTAAAAAAAAAAGAAGAACATTTCGAGATCCAGCTGAAGTACGAGGCTATCGGTGGTAGGACAACATTCATGCCCCTGCGAGGAAGACCCGTCCGTGCCTCTATGACCCAAATGCATGCACCCAACACTGAAGGCAGTGAGGAGGAAACAGTATCATTCCAACCACTGCGTCAACCTGAAACGGACCAAGCCTGCAGTGAAGACGCACCGGTCAGGACCCGGGACTGGACCCTGGAAGTTGGGCAAAGGCAGGCTCAGCCGCCAGTAAGGATGGCCTGGGTTTGGGCCACGATGCTGGAAATCATACGAGAGGGGTTTGCAGGACCAACAACCTCTTCACAGACAACATCACGGGAACGGCAACTGGAAAACCCGGGAATGGTACATGTAGAAGTGTGAGCTGGTGTGTTGTGTGTTCTTGCAGCGTGTATTCTCGGCAGCTTTTTCTTTTCGATAAAGAAGTGTCAATGCTCTCTGATGCACCTGCATTCTGTACACAGGGGTTTCTAGAAGCCAGGCTGTGGCAGGGGCACGTGTGCTTCTTAGAGATCTGGGTGATGTACACGGTTCATGCTCTCGGCGGTTCAGAGGGGTCTCAGAAGAAAGATACGGTGATCTGACACCCCACCCCTGCCCCCAAAGAAAGCATTCAATGACAAACTAGGAATGAAGACGCAGCACCAGTCTCTCATCTGACGGAGCCCAGCTGGAGCAGGGCATGTCTGGAAGGGGACAGAGGAGCCTAGAGTTGGCCCTGCAGGCTCCCCAGCCCCAATTTCTACCCACAGCTGGGAGTGTCCTCTCAAGGTGTATCCAGACATCCCTGAGCCCACACAGATTCCTGGAAACAAAGTCCAGGCAGTAGGAGGGGCAGAGCCCCCACCCTTGCTCAGCTGTGCAGGGCCCCTGCCAGCGCAGCCTTGAGCACCTGCAGCCATGCTTCCCCATCAGCTAACATGTACTCTGTGCCCGGGGTGCACACCCAGGGCACGTTCTGGGAGGAGGGGTGAGGGGGCCTCTGCAGTGAGGGGACACCTTGCTCCTGGTGGACTGGGGGCTGGGGGACTCTCACCTCCCATGGAATAATCAAAGCCCATGAATTCCACTGTGGATTTTCTCCACTCTTGTTCCTCAGGTGGCCATGGGGACAAGGGGACCTGCCTCCAGATTTTCCCAAAGAACAGAGTAAAGAGGACTGGGGGTGGGGGGTGGGGGCGGAGAGGAGGTGCTAGCCAGAGCGCTATTCTTGGGCCTCAGTTTCCCCATCTGTCTGCAGGGGGCTATTGCTCTGTCATGGGTTAACACACTCAGCAGGAAGCAGGACCAACGTTCAGGGTGGAGGCCCCAAGGTCACATCTGCTCCAGTTCCACTCTGCCACCGGCTGACCGAGCGGCCTGGGACGTTCTTGAACCGTCCTAGGCACTCCTACCCCGGCGGCATGCCTACACGCCGGCTGGAGCCTGGGGAGTTCTGGGAGGACTTCCTGGAGGAGGAGGAAACGAGCCTGGGAAATGACTTCTTGCTCTTGGACACTGCCTCATCTGGAAAGCGGGGCAGTCGATGCCTGACTCTCGGGGGTGCGTCTAGACCCGACAGTCTGTTTTGCTGGGTGAAAAATAAATCACTGAAAAGGAGAGGTGGGACGTGGGTGTGGGGTGTTTTGGGTGGCAGACGCCAGAGGGCAGTGCAGGTGGGGGCAGCCTGGGGACAAGGTCCCCTTGGGGAGGGGAGCTGGTAAGGTTGGCTCCCTGGATGGGGGTGAGGCAGCTCAGTGGACGAAGATGTGGAGGCTGGGGAGGGAGGGGGGGGAAACACAGGAGGATTAGGGCCCAGAGGACTTCTGGTGAATGTCCCGGGCAGTGACCATCATGGTCAGGCTTTCAGACTTAGCTGTGTGGCTTGGGGGTGGGAGGTGCTAGGTGTCCCTTCCCCCTGCCATCAGCCCCACTTTGCTAGCATTGGGGGTACCGTGAGCCTGGGGCAGGGCCAAGAACATGGCCCCACTCCCAGTTCTCAGGGGGTGGCAGCGACGAGGCCCCTGAGGTCCCCGGATGCAGGCGCTCCTCTGGTCCCTGTCATTGCTCCCGTGTCACAGATGGGGAGACTGAGGCCCCCAGGGGGCACCGGGACGTCCCTGAGTCACATCGTCTGCAACTGATCGCTTCAGGATTCCAAACCCCACCTTACTCCCACTTGTGCCTTTGGCTTTAATGGCCTGTACCCCTTCCACCCAAAAGACAAGCTGCGTGCTTTACAGCACCCCTGCCCCCCTCCCCAGTCCCTGCGCCAAGCCTCCTCTGAGTGAGAATTCAGCCCCCCTGCACTCATGCTGGCTTTGGCTTCGGAGCACAGGTTCCAGAGCAGAGCTCAAAGTCCCCTCCCAGGTCCCAGAGAGCACCTGCCCTTGGCTGGCTTCCAGCCATGGCTCTGCCCCCCATTTGCTAGTGGCCTGAGCAAGTCACTCCCCCCTCCGGGGCCTGGCAGCGTCCCCTGGCAACATGAGGTCCCCCCCAGCCTCTGGGCCGGGTACTTTCAGGGGTGGAACAAGCTCCCCTCCAGCAGGAAGGCCCCGAGGTCGGGGGTGGGACTAGCTGGTCTTAAATACGTGTGTCCAGCACGCCCGAGGCCTCTCATCCTCTGACCTTCCCAACAGGAAACTCCTTCCAGGTCCACCATGGTAAGTACCCACAGGACCCCGGATGCTGCGCCTTCCAGGGCCGCCAGCCGTCCCTGGGTGCCGGGCCTCCAGTCACAGTCTCACCCTCTTTCCCTTTCTCCCTAGACGACCTACAGTGACAAGGGCGTGAAGGTGAGCAGGACGGGCCACGCACGTCGGGACTGGGGACGGACAGGGCCGGGGAGGCCAGAGTGGCAGTCACCGGCAGAGAAAAGCAGTGACCTTGACCCCGGAGAGTCCATGCATGCTCACTCCTCAAGTGTATCCCCCCTACTTGCTCCCTCCTAAGACAAGGCGGCCTCCTCTTCCACACCTGCCCATCTCTTAACCCTGCCTGGAAGTCCTTTCTCAGGTCTAACTGGAATCCCTGTGGCTGCAACCGAAAGCCATCTCCTGCTAGGCACCCGAGTCGGGCCCCCTGAGGGGGTTTTCTTGATTCCAAACCCCCAAGGGGCTCAACTGCCAGGGAGAAGCTGCTTTGGGCCTCTGCCTGCCTGGCTTCTGCTGAATTCTGGGGGTTGGGCTGAGTTCAGGAAAGTGCCTGGAGGCCTCCTCACACTTTCACTTTTGGGGACCACGTGGGAGCATTCAAGCCCACCCCACCCCTCTCCCTCCACAGCCTGAGAGAGGCCGGTTCCTGAACTTTCACTCCGTGACCTTCTGGGTCGGCAATGCTAAACAGGTGAGTTGGCAGGGGGGTTGGTGGCCAGAAGGTCGCCAGAAGGCCTGTTGGACCAATCAGGGCCATGATTGGCTCCTGGGAGGGGAGGGTCAGGGCCAGCCCTGGGAGTGTCCCCAAAGAGAGAAAGACCCAGGGAGGCACGGGTCCCAATTACACAATCAGAATCATGGACCCGGCAGGAAGGCAGAGGGGCAGGGTCTCTGTGCCTGGGGGTTTGCTGAGCAGGGACCCAGGGGGACTGTCAGCCGGGGACCTCCAGGCTGCCCCCTGGCCCTGGCCCTGACCAATCGGCCTCGACTGTGACTCAGGCTGCGTCCTTCTACTGCAACAAGATGGGTTTTGAACCGCTGGCCTACAAAGGGCTGGAGACTGGCTCCCGGGAGGTGGTGAGCCACGTGATCAGGCATGGGAAGGTGAGTCCCCCCATCGACCCCCGCCTCACCGCTGTCCAGAAGATGGGCCCCTCTCGCCTACACTCTGGGGGCACCTTGGGCTCTATGGGGACCTGGTCAGGCCCATCCACCTCCCCAGTCTGGCCCAGCACTGGCTCAGGGCCGCCTGGGCCAGAGGCCGAGGACATCAGTACAGGCCGTCGGCAGGCCCTCGTCTACGGGACACTGGAGTTTTCCCGAAGGACAGGCCTGACCCGGCAGTTCCCCTAGGGACACAGGTCGTATCTGGTCAGGGAGATGGTGTCCCAGCTCAGGGCCCAGGGGCATCTGTGCCAAAGGAAGGGCTCGAACCCATGTTCCAGGGGGCCTGCATGGCTGAGAAGGGGCCGTGTGGCTCTTCATCCCCAGCAGGGGTGTCTCAGGACCTCTGACCGGTGCAATGGATAAGTACTGGGCTGCTAACTACGAGGTCAGCAGTTCAAACCCACCAGCCGTCCCAGGGCACAGAGTCGAGGCTGTGTGCTTCTGTCGAGACCACAGCCTTGGGAACTCTACAGAGGAGGCCTGTCCTGTCCCGTCCGATCAGGCCACTCGGAGTTGGAAGTGATTCGACAGCAGTGGGTGTTGTGGGGGGTCCCGCAGGGGTGGGGAGGGAGCAGGAGAGGTGAGTGCAGCTCCCCAGGAGCAGCCGAACGACCCCTGCCTTCTCCTCCACGGTTCAGATTGTGTTTGTGCTCGTCTCAGCCCTCAACCCCTGGAACAAAGGTGAGGCGGTCCCCGGGGTGGGAGCATGGTGTGGTCGGTGGGGTCGGGGATCCAGGGAATAGGCCCCGCAGGGGCTGGAACCCCCAGGCTGAGACTGCAGAGCCCCCCCACCCCTGCCGGCCACAGAGATGGGCGACCACTTGGTGAAGCACGGGGACAGCGTGAAGGACATCGCCTTCGAGGTGGAAGACTGCGACTACATCGTGCAGGTGCGGCCCTGTCAACCCCCCCCCCCCCCCCCAGGGACAGACAGCAGGGCTGGGTGCACCCACACTCTGCCCTCCACCCGCCACGGGGACCCCGACCAGAGGGTGGTTTGTGAGGCCCTGGCATCCATGGGGAGAGCCAGGGTGGTGCCCGTCCCTCACTCCCAAGTCTTGGGGTGTGTGTCTGTAAAAGAGGGTGGCCACTGCTCCCGGCTCTATGAGATCTCATTACAAGGTGACCTCTGGGTTCAAGGGATAGCAGGGAGCTTCAGAGGCTGGGGTTCAGAGCCAGGCTGCCCCGGTCTGTGGGTGGCGCTGGGCAAGACTTACCTCCAGCTCAGGCTCGCCACTGATCGAATGCAGACCTGGCAGGGAGGGTGAAAGGCGGGAACACCACAGGGGAACAGCGCAGCGCCACCACAGGAAGGCAGTAGCTCTAGCAAAGCTCCAGGCACGGGCACAGGCACAGGCACACCTCGGAGACCCCCGCAGGGTCAAGTCCAGGCCGCGTCAGTCAAGTGCCTGCCGCCAGGATAGCCTTCCCCCAGACGGGCGGGTCTCTCCCATGTCCACAGTGGTTACCGTGGACCCTCGACTGTGGTCTGTGGAGCAGGCAATGGTGCAGGGTGATGAAAAAGGTGGGGAGACGGGGAGTACCCTTTGGGGGGGCAGGCTGCTGGGAAAATGACGCTCCAGACCTGCCCTGTGTCAACACAAACCACGCTTCACCCCGGGGGTGCTGCCGCTTCGTCAGCTGACGCCCTGTTTACAGACTGGGAAACCGAGGCCCACAGCCAGGATGGGCCACCAAAGGCGTTCACAGGGGTGGGCTGCCGCAGACACCCAGACCTCTGGCACACCCCACGGCCCCCCTAGTTGGGGTCTTAGTCTCCCTACCTGCCAGATAGGCATGAGGCGTGGGTATGGGGGTAACAGCGGAAGCTAGTAGGGTACCTGCTTGGGTTGGGGGAACAAGAGGGCAGGAGTGGCAGGCAAGGGTTCAAGTTCTAGTCCTCACTACCTCCCTGTCCCCCCTCCCCACACACCCCAGAAAGCCCGGGAGCGGGGTGCCAAGATTGTACGGGAACCCTGGGTCGAGCAGGACAAGTTCGGGAAGGTGAAGTTTGCCGTTCTGCAGACGGTGAGTGGGCTGGGGGCCCCCACCCCTGGAGCTGTCTCTGTCCTCCCCAGTCACTTCACTCCACTCCCCCGCCTCAGCCTGGTGCCCCAAGCATACAAGCTCCCCACCCCACCCCTACAACGCCTGGCTGGGGGATGTGGGAACCACAGATTCCACCCCCACTCCATTTCTCCTTCCTCCTGGGGGCCAGGGGCCAGGTCAGCTTGGGGCAGGGCCTTTGAAGAAAGGAGACCCAAACTCACGGGGGCCAGTGACGCCAAATTCTGTACCAGCTGAGTGCCGATGGGCCGGTCATTTCGCTTCTCAGGGGACTCTGCTTCAATGAGCACAGCTGCAAGCTGAACCCCAGAGTGGCCTTTCTGAGCCAGGGACAGTGTCTCACCAGTTCTGGATGCAAAACAAACACAACCACTGTCATCCAGTCAATTTTGTTTTGTTTTTTTTACATATTTTTGACTAGGTTTTTTTTGTTTGTTTGTTTTAATTTTTTGTTTTTGTTTTTGGGGGGGCCTCACTGATCTCCGGTGGTGGGAGTAGGAGGCCCTGCCCCACTGCTGGAATTGAACCTCCGTCCCCGTGGGCCGCAGTCCCGCGCACGACCACTATGCCACCGGGGCTCAGCCCCATCCAGTCAATTTTGACTCATCACTTTCTGGTTGGACAGAGGAGATCTGATCCACAGGGTTTCCCAGACAGAGGCACAGGCTGCCTCCTCTGGTGGGCTTGAGCTCATAGCCTTGTAATCCGCAGCCTAACACTGAACCCACTGTGCTACTGAGCTCCACTTCGCCTAAATCCAAACCCACTGCTGTCAAGTTAATTCCGACTCCTGGTGTCTGAGGCTGGGAGCCTTTATGGTGCAGACAGCATTTTTCTCCTGGAGAGAAACTGGTGGCTTCGAACTGTTGACCTTACAGCTACCAGCCCAACGAGGCTTCTAGACGCTGGGCCAATACTCTTTTCAGCCCCGGGGTTCTCACACACAAAATCAGAGACCATGGTAGGACCTGCCTCCCGGAGAGTAAATCAAAGTGAAAGTCTGTTTAAATGCTGCAGCACAAGCTGATCCCCGATGCTCTCACCCATGCCGCGCAGGCCACACGTCTTTATTTTTTGTTGTTGTTATTTTTTTTGGGGGGGGCATCACTGCTCTCCGGTGGCGGGAGTAGGAGGCCCAGCCCCACTGCTGGAATTGAACCTCCGTTCCAGTGGGCCGCAGTCCCGCGCACAACCACTATGCCACCGGGGCTCAGCCCCCACACGTCTTTATTGAGCACCTACTATGCGCCAGGCACGGTGCTAGGTGAGACGCTACGTGAGGGGGAGCAACTCGCACCGAGAAAAGGCTGCACGGGCTCCTGGAAGGTGGGGGGGCCTAGTCCCAGTGTGGGGAGGGACAAGGGACTGAGGTGGGCTCTGTCTCCCGCCCCCAGTATGGAGACACCACCCACACCCTGGTGGAGAAGATAAACTACACTGGCCGCTTCCTGCCTGGATTCGAAGCCCCCATTCTCATGGACCCCTTGCTTGCCAAGCTGTGAGTATTCTTAGGGCAGCAGCAGGGGGACTGGTGTGTGGGGGAGGGAGGGGAGATAGAGATGGCTCCAAGGTGTCAATAGGGCAGAGCCTTTGGGGGGAGCCTGCAAAGACCCATGGAGGTGACCGACAGACTCTGCAACCAGACTGCCCAGGTTCAATCCCAGCCCTTGCTTTCCCCAGGCCTAGCAGAGCGAGGCTGGCCCCAGACTAACGCCTGTTGGGGCCAGTGCCTCCCGCCTGCCACCCCAGTCCTTCCCGCCTCATAGCTACCCCACCGGGTGCTCAGACGTGGGGCCCCCACCAGGCTCTGCTCCTTAAAGAGCCTCTGAGAGGGGCCATCTTCATGAGGCAGCCCGTGGGATGAGAAGGTCGGAGGCATCCGGAGCACGGCCCACACATGACATTGAGGCACGGGTGGGCTCAGGCTGCCGGGGCAAGCAGCGCCCACCCACAGGGCCGCCACAAACCTCCCGCTGCTAAGAAAGCCAGCAGAGGCAAAATAGAGCGGAGCGCCCCGCCAAGTCAGCCTGTCCGGAGCTGGTGCAAAGGCCCACAAGAGGGCTCCCGGGGTTCAGGAAGAAGGCTGTGATATTTTTTCACTCTGTTTTCCCCCATCGTAGAGTGGCCAGCCCACAGGCAGTCCATGTAAGCATGCGTTTATATGAGGCCCAGGGTGTCGCTGGACCGTGGGAGGCCTAGGGATAGCCTTCTCCTCCCGCCCCGTCTCCCACCACCACCACCCCCCCGTCCTCCCTCCCAGGCCTACCTGCCATCTCGAGGTGATTGACCACATTGTGGGAAACCAGCCTGACCACGAGATGGCCTCCGCTTCCGACTGGTGAGTCCACAGGGGGCGGTCCAGTTCTCGTCTGGGGATGCACCCATGGGAGACAGAGGGCGAGGCGGTGCGGGCTTGGGTTGAGGTTCCTGTTGCATTCACTCATGCTCAGACTGTCCTCACGGGGACCAGGGGGGTCAGACTCAAAGGGACATACACCGGAGACCCTTGGAGGAGCCTGTGGAGGCAGACTAGGGCTGCCACAGTCCGGGCGGCTGAGAGGGCAATAGACACACACACACACACACACACACACACACAGCACCCCTGACACAAACATCCCTCTCCCAACCCACTTGCCTTCTCCCTGCCGGAGAACCACCATGCTCTGTGAGGAAAGGCAGTGTCTGTTTGGAGTCTGAGGATGAATTGGGGAAAGTGGAAATCAGGGCGGGGAAGCAGGTCGACGCTACTGTTCAGGACAGGTGTTCTCCCTTGGCCTCTGACCCCCACAGGTACCTGAAGAACCTCCAGTTCCACCGCTTCTGGTCCGTGGACGACACACAGGTGCACACGGAATACAGCTCTCTGCGCTCCATCGTGGTGGCCAATTACGAGGAGTCCATCAAGATGCCCATCAACGAGCCGGCGCCGGGCAAGAAGAAGTCCCAGATCCAGGTGGGTCTGCTCTGGGTGAGGGCAGGGCAGGGGAGAGGTGTGTGGGTCACAGGGTGAGTGACAGTGGTCCCCTTGTTTCCCACTCTCCCCCCCCACCCCAGGAATACGTGGACTACAACGGGGGGGCCGGAGTTCAGCACATCGCCCTGAAGACCCAAGATATCATCACGACGGTAAAAGTCCCCCTCCTGGTCCGAATCCCACCCTATCTGGTGTAGCTTGGGAAGGGGCAGCGCCAGCACCCACCAGAAGGCCTCACCCACGTGTGGGCTGTCTAGACAGCAGGTGCCACAGACGCAGGAGGCCTGGACTCCAGCCCTACTTCTGCCCGTGACCTGTGTGTATCCTCAGAGGTGCACTTCATTCTCACCTCGAAGATGAGGTTTCCTGGGCAGCAGCCAGAGTAGATCTTGCGAGTGAAATTAAGTGCCCTTTGTTCAGGGGACTCAGTCTTTGGGGAGCCCAGGACCTACCTGTTCCCCATGAGGCAGGATGGCAGGGGCACAAGAACCTGAGCTGGGCACGCTCCCTGCCTCCCCCCAAGTCTGCCCCACGATGGACTCAATACACAACTCTGGCCATCACCAGCCATGCGTGCACCGTTCCATTCTATACCTGCTTACTGAGCACCTAGGATGGTCCCGGGGACCCTGGTGACACAGTGGGTTAAGCATCGGGATGCTAACACGTTGAATGCACCAGCCACCCTGTTGGGAGAAAGCTGAAGCAGATGGACAGCCTTGGAAACCAGGAGGCCGTTCTGTTCTCAGCCCTACAGGGTCTCCAAGCCAGGACCATTTTGGCGAGAGGGGGTTCAGGTCTTTGTTCTTGCTTTGTTCCTATTTTAAGATGGTCCAAGGAATATCTCAGGCCCTTGGGTTACATCAGCAAACGAGGCAGGTCTTTCTGCCCTTAAAAGTTAAAAAAAAATAAGTCAACTACATGATAAACGAGATGGCAGTGAGTGGTGAAAAATAAAGCAATGGCTAAGATCTCCTTAACCAACAGCGAGGTTGGTTCAAACCTACCCAGGAGCTTGGAGGGAGAAGGGGTCTGGGAAGACAGACTCAGAAAACCCTTTGGGGCAGTTCCACTCACTCAGGTTAGAAGGCTCCCCACTTAAGTGGCCCTCAAGGAAGGCTTAATGGATCCATTTGCATATGGAAAGCAGTGAAGAAGACTGGGAAGGAGGGAAAGGTGTGGAAGGCTGGGGAAACTGCACCTCAGGCTGCCTGGAGGACCAGGGAGTGTGCCCAAAAGGTTCTACAGGAGCACGAGCAAGGTGGCTGGTGGGAGCTGAGCAAGGGGCCCACCGGCAAAGGAGGTAAAAGTCAGAGGAGAGGGAAAGGTGAGAAAAGCCTTGGTGAGGACTTTGCATTTTACTTGGGGACTGGACACCCCTTCGCAGTCACAGAGGACTGGACATGTCTTTTCATTCGCTCTCTCTGGCTGTTGGGGTGGGCATGGCTCCTCCATCTCCCAAAGCCTCGGGTGTCCCAGCTGTAAAATGGGACGATGGGTTAGAGGCCTCGAAGATGCCCACGTGAACATATGAGGCCACACACTGGGTACGCCCACACCATCTAGGGAGCATTCCAGAAAGGCGATCCTGGGCTCCTCGTAGGACCCAGGCGACCAGGGTCCATGGAACCAGGGTCACCTGGAGCGCTCTGGGGGGTGCGGGCCACTCAGGGAGGGGCTGGTCCCTGCTCCCTGCCGGAGCCAGCTCCACTTTTGGAGAAGGCGGCTGACACCCACCCTGCCCCGCGGCAGATTCGGCACTTGAAAGAAAGAGGCATGGAGTTCCTGGCAGTCCCGTCCACGTACTACAAGCAACTGCGGGAGAATCTGAAATCGGCCAAGATCCGGGTGAAGGAGAACATTGACGTCCTGGAGGTGAGTCCAGGGACAGGCGTGCGGGCGCAGACCGAAGGAGTCCCAGGTGCCACCTAACCTGCAAACGCTAAGTGAGCCCAACCCTGAGCCGGGACTGGGAGCGCGAGGCAGTGGCCACTCAAGGTCACTGCAGACACGGGGCTTGCGTCCCGAGGGGAACGGACAAGCCAATATCGACGTATGACCGGTTCCTTCCCAGGCATGCCGTCCTTAGTGGGATCGGATGTGAAGTCAGTGGCGACATGTAGCGAATCTTCCTTCTCCCGTCATGATGGCTGCCTTTCCCGATCAATATCTTTTTACTGCCAATCTCTGTCTTTGAGCTTTTTCCAACATTACTCCTAAATGTCCTTCTATATTTCAATACATCCCAAAGAAACACGAAGTACACGAATCAGAGAAAACAAAACACAGATGGCTGTCAATAAGGTTTATGTAGCTCCATGATATGTGTCTTAAATTGGGGGGGTGGGGGGGAGGAGGGTGACTGTGGGTCCTTGAGCAGCAGACACAGCAGCATTCGGAGTTAAAATAGGAGCCTGGGTGTTCGCTGCTGATTAAGGGCAGCAGTTCAAAACCACCAGCCACATCTTAGGCAAGAGAAAGGCTTGAGCCCCGGTGGCGTAGTGGTGGTGTGCAGGACAGTGGCCCACTGGGTTGGAGGTTCAAATCCAGCAGCGCTCTCCAGGAGCAAGGCTGGGCCTCCTACTCCCACCACCAGGAGACAGTGATGCTCCGCCCCCCCCCCCCAAAAAAAAAAAAGAGTTACAAGAAACTCTATTCTACAGGCGTACTTTGAATGGGGATTGACTCTGGCAGTGAGTATGATTGTGTGATCCGGGGCAAGGAAGTCTCTCGGAGAAATCTAGTAGAAGAGGCTTCTGGAAGGATTGGGGGAAGGTTGCTCCTGGCAGAGTCCATGCAAAGGTCCTGAGGCAGGGAGAAGCTCCCTGTGGGCAGAGAACAGGAAGAAATCCCAACTGGCTGCAGGGCGGCGGTTGAGGAGTTAACTCCCTCAGTCACAGAGGTAGAGGGGGACCATTGTCTCTTGCAGGCTACTTAGGCACTGGGATTTTGTTTGACTGTGGTCAAAACTCATTAGAGGGGTGGGGAGTTTGTGTTTGTGTTTGACACTGTTCTTGAGATGACGAACATCCCAGGTAACTGATATTTGTCAGAGTGTGGAATTCAGAGGATGAGAGTACTAAGTCATCTATTCATCACAACAAGCCATTTTAGAACATTTCCATCGGTGTGGTCCCTCATCTCATCCGAAAAATGGCCTGAAAACCCCTCTAAACCACCCCCCAATGTGCTCTCCCGGCCTCTGGCAACTACTCAGCTATCATCTGTCTCCATAGACAGGCCTTGTCTGGAGTCACCCAGTGTGGGATCTTTTTGGTCTGGCTTTTCCTGAACATCATGCTTTTAAGGGTCACCATGCTGTGGCGTGGGTCAGGGCTTCGGTCTTGATTAGGGCCGGATAACACGCCATCATACGGCTGGATCACATTTGGTTTATCCAGGCATCAATGGGTGCCTACTGGGGTTGTTTCCACTTTGAGGGGCTATGATGAGCGGCACTGCTATGAGCATGTGCGTACAACTTTTTGTGTGGACACTTTTTCATTTCTCTTGGGCCCACCGGGATACCCCGGGGGGACCTGCTGGTGGTGACACACCGCCCACTCTATGTTTGGCCCTCTGAGGAACTGCCAGAGCGTTTTCCAAACCAGCAATAAATGGGAATTCTGAGTCCATCGGGAGGCTTCAAATGAGGGAGTGGCCCGATGGGCATTCAAAAAGCCCTCTGTGGGGACATTTGAGGGTGGCAAGGGAGGAAGCAGGCAGGCCTGGGAGGAGTTCCTGGGGAGGGTCAGGGCCGACAGTGGCTCAGAGATGAAAATGAGGTGGTGGGCTGAGCCCTGGTGGCGTAGTGGTTGTGTGGGACTGCGGCCCACTGGGTTGGAGGTTCAAATCCAGGAGCAAGGTTGGGCCTCCTACTCTCACCACCAGAGGGCAGTGATGTCCCCCCAAAAACAAAACAAAACAAAAAAAGAAAATGAGGTGGTAACAGGGAGCACGTTGGGGATGTCTCTTGAAGGGTCCAGGGCCGCTGAAGAAACGGAGTCCTTGACCGACTTGCAGGGGTATGGCAGGGAGCCCCTAGGTGGTTCCAGCAATTGCTTCAATCGCCACTAAGCAAAGGGTGGGAAATTCCATCCCACCCAGCAGCGCCTCAGAGGAAAGAGCCATTGGAAGCCCCGCGGAGCTCAGTCCTTCCCTGACATACATGGGGTCACGCCAAGATCCGGAGACGACTCAGGAGCCCCTGTTCTACTGGGCATGCGGGCACCCTTTGGACTTTGTAAGGACCCCCACCAAAGATCCCCACATGCACATCTGGAGGCGACGCACAGAGAAGGCCAGCGACATGTAGTGGCCTTTGCAGAAAGGCCACTCCCGGGCTCCCAGAAGGACCCAAGAGGCCCCTCCCCGTCAGCCCCCTGCCCTGTCTCCCGTCCAGGAGCTGAAAATCCTGGTGGATTACGACGAGAAGGGCTACCTGCTGCAGATCTTCACCAAGCCCGTGCAGGACCGGCCCACGCTCTTCCTGGAAGTTATCCAGCGCCACAACCACCAGGTAGGGACCGGACACCAGGAGACCCAAGGGGGATGCAGGGAGCCCCGCCCCCCCCTCCCGCGAACCCCCCAACAACTTGACTTCTGCCCTCCCGTTCCAGGGCTTCGGGGCCGGCAACTTCAACTCCCTGTTCAAGGCCTTCGAGGAGGAACAGAAATTGCGCGGGAACCTTACCGACATGGACGCCAACGGGGTCATCACTGGCATGTAGGCCCCCACTGTCCGTGCCGCCCCGCCGGCCGGGCCGCGCGTCCCGTGCCTGTGCTGCCCACTTTCCCAGCCCCCTAGAGTCCGGCCCGCCGCCGGCGCCCTGGCCTCGCAGGGCCCGCCCCCCGTGGCCACGCCCCTCGCCCTCACAGACCCCGCCCCCGGAAGTCAGCGTCTCAGGTGATTGGGCGAGCAGTCGGGCAGTTCTACTGTACCCGATGGCGGCCGTAGGGACCGCGGGTGTGGGTGCGCCGGGGAGCGGCGATGGCGGCCGGCCAGCCGGCGGGGTGGGGTGGGGTGAGGCTCCGGATTCTGAAATCGCGGTCTTGAGGGGCTCACCCGAAGGAAACAAAGTCGCGGGATGGCTGTTAATAAAAGAAAGCAAGGTGACGTGATGATCGTTGTGGCCAGAGGTGGAGCGGAGGGGCTGCGTGAGGGGCAGGGGAGGGCTTTTTCAGCTGGGGAATGCGGCACCACCGGCCAGGCCAGTTTAAAGACCTGGAGGCAGTGGCAAGCATGCCTTTGCCACCCAGAACCCAAGCCTCTGGACACATGCGAGGCTGGAGTGTTAAGGGGGCCTGAGCACCCCCAGTTTCGAATGCTTTCTGCCTTTGGCACTCAGGCCTCACTGCAGGGCAGTCCCGCTCCCACCAGCCGTGCTCCCAGTGAGCACTCTCGGAACACTAATTCTTACTCACGTGTGAGTGACTCTCGTGGAAGGCTGAGGCAGGGGAAGAACTGCTGGTGCTGAAGCTTGGAAGATTCCGAGCCCTTCGAAACCAGGGGAGAGGAGGCGCAAGCACACTGGGCCCCCTCTTCGTGTGCCCCGTGCACGACACCCCCTTCCTGAGGGTGAGCTGGGTCACCTCGGAGGAGGACATGAGGGTGAGGACAAAACTTGAGTTGGAGAAATGGGGGGAGAGGGGATTTCTTTAGGGCATAAGACTCAGGGCTTCCGGGGCCCCTGGGCTTCAGAAAGGAAGGAAGCAGAGCATTCAGCAGAGTAGGGAAGGCTTATTTCACATACAAACTTCGGTCATCTGGCCACTCCCGGCCCACCTTCCTGCACTACAATCAGCTTCTGCTGAGGAGAGGCTGCCTGTTTGGGTGCCAAGATCCAAAGGGCGCCCTGTTAGCTGAGCACAGACTCTGTTTCCACATCTGTGAAATGGGGCCAGCCCCACCCACCTGCCAACACCGCTGTCAGTGTCCCTCAGTGATGTACCTAGGGATCCACAGATGTCTGTGCCCATGATTTTTGGAGAGGGGTGTGGGTCAAAGACCCACCACGACAATCTGGCCCGCTGGGGATATATAGGTCTCCGGAGTCCCCTGTGGCCTCCCCAGCAGAGCCAGTGTTCGCCTGTGGGACTGGGGAAGAGTCGAGGGCGGGGCGGGTGGGTGTGAGCATGAGAAGCACACTTCCTGGTTGCGGGGTGGGGGAGGTAGAGGGGAGTCAGGACCAGCGTGGCAGCAGCCACCATGTGCTGATTGGACTGGAGAAAATGCTCCCACGGTCTATTTCCTACATTGGGAAGAAAAGGTGTCTTGGTGGCATAGTAGGTATACGGTGGGTTCTCTGCAAGGTCAACAGTTCAAACCCACCAGCTGCTCTGTGGGAGGAAGAAGAAGTAATTTGCTTCCATCAAGATTTATAGCTTATCCCACTCCCACCAGAGGGCAGTGATGCCCCCCCCCAAAAAAAACCACAAACAAACATAAAAAAGATGTATAGCTCCCTAGGAGGGGGGAGGGGGTTCCTTTTCTGTTCTTGTAGGGTGGCTATGAATGGGAACTGATTTTGCATCTTTTCTGATGTTACTTTTGCTGCAGTTTGGCTCAGGAAGAGAGTGGGGACAGTGTGGGCCACTCCTCAGACAGTATAGATCTAACTGGGGTCCACCACCCCGCCTGATCCCAAGCTGTATTTGCTTTAAGCCAGCTGCACTGGGGACAAGTGCAAACAAAGCGGGGGGGGGTGGGGGGGGGTGGGGCTTGCCTTCCCAAGTGGTGTGTCTTTTTTTATAAACCACCATTACCTTGTCAACTACTTCTAGAACTCGCAAGAGGGTCCCTGATCCTGTCTCCTCAATCACAGGCCTTTAGAGATATACACCTACGACTTTAAGAAAAATTCTAGAAGGGAAACTGAAAAGTGACGTCAGGCTCCGCCTGTCCACTGAGGTGGTCCAGGTGCAGAATGAAGGTGCACCTTTGCTGCCTACAAGGCCTGCCCCCCTCCCATCGTGGAAGGGAGCAGAGAGGAGGGGGAGAGAGAGGAGAGCAAGAGAGACGGCGTGTCCGTAAGAAAAGTCAGTATATTTATGGTTTGCTTTATAAAAGTTACTATAATACAATGGTACATAGTATTGAATTCACAAAAATATGAACAAATATTTACAGCAAGACACACCCACAACGGAAACACTTCTTTTCAAAACAAGTTACATACGGATGACAGAGTATATATGCACAAACGTCCCTAAAACGTATTGTTTCTCTTCTTTGCGGGGGTGGCATGTAAATG
>PVJH01014573.1:0-56416 GCA_004026705.1 Nesogale talazaci | reverse complement strand
TTATGTAGTAGGAAAAATGCAACGTCTGACCTTAATTTTTGGATAAGGATGACTTTCCATTTCTTCTTTTATATCCACAGCTTCCCAAATCGGCCAGATTTTGTTGACATCAGATATTTCTTGAAAATATTAGATCCATAGATTCCTACAAATTTATTGTAAACCAAAATTAAATCTGTTCTAATTGAAATTTGTGTTTTCTAAGTTCATTGATACTTCAATATTTTTCACACCAATGAACTTAGCTTTTCATTCTTTTTTAAACCATGGCTTATAGCTGTTAAGAAAATAGCTTTGAATAAACTGAGAGACCAACAATGAGTGAAAGAGAAAGATTGAGACAAGTTCAGGAGGAGAAAAAGACATCTTCTATAATCAAATATTGAGAGGAACATGCAAACTAAACTACCTAGAAGTATGGCCAGAATTCTCCTTATAGTCAAGGATGGAGAGACTTCATTTTATATGCTTTGGAAATGTCAGAAGAGCCCAGAGCCTGGAGAAAGACATCATTCTTGGTAAAATAGAAGGGCAGTGAAAAAGAGGAAGGACCTCCATGAGATGGATTGACACAGTGACCTCAATAATGGACTCCAGCCAAGGGACCTGAGGTTGGCCAAGGTGCTGAGGATGGCCAGAACAGTGATTTTTCTTTCCAAGTCAGGACATTATTCTCTGAGAATCCCAAGGACACAACTCTCTAGTTCTTTGGAGTTTTATTTCTTTGTTTTCCTTCTTTTGAGTTTGTTTAACAAGTTTATTCCTCCTCTTTGTGCATTCACATGGGATGGTGGTGATGCAATTTAAGTTCCTGGGGCCTTCACTTCCAGAAGGCCCCCTCCATGGACCAGAGATAAGTCCTAGCATGTGTGTTTTCACATAATTATTTTATTTTTCATAAAGAAGACCCCCCCCCGAGTGATGCTGTGAGTCAAGCATTCTGTTGTACATAGGGGGTCATTATGGGTCAACACCAATCGCACCCAACAATAACTACTAGCCCATTGGTGATTCCACCATAACACTTGGCTTTATTGATTGTGATTTATTAAGAATCAAGGAGTATGAAGCAATCTTCTATTTAGACAAAAATCTGCCTTTTGAGTTCAAAGCTTCTTTTTTGTGATTTTTCTTTCCAAATCAGGACATTATTCTCTGAGAATCCCAAGGACACAACTCTGTAGTTCTTTGGAGTTTTATTTCTTTGTTTTCCTTCTTTTGAGTTTGTAAATTGAATCAATCCTTCCCTATGATGCGCTTTTGGCATTGTACACCTGTAGCTGCATTTGAATTGTGGTGCTGAGGAACAATACTGAAACTACCATGGACTTCTAAAGGACAAACTGATCTGTCTTGGAAGAATTAAGTCCAGCATATTCCTTAGAGGCAAGGATGGCAAGACTCTGTCTTCCCTACTTTGAACATATTGTCAGGAAATTCAAGTCCCTGGAGAAGTCATGTTCAGTAAAGTGGAGGGACAGCAAAAAAGAGGAAGGACTTCAGCAAGATGGCCACATCAGTGGGCTCCGGCATGGGAACAATTGCCAGGATGGCACAGGACCATGCAGTTTTTCTATATGGATCAGACCCAGTGTGGTGGCACCTACCGATAATGACACGTCTGCAGTACTGGGATTCCTATAGGTCCATGGAGTCTAAATTTATATACATTCTCACGTTGAAGTTGCATACATAACTTGATCAGGTATCATTTATGAAAGGGGCATTCATTTATAACTTAAGCCAAAAAATAGCTAAAGTTAATATAACACCCCAACATAAGAAAATTTAACAAGTTTATTCCTCCTCTTTGTGCATTCACATGGGATGGTGGTGATGCAATTTAAGTTCCTGGGGCCTTCACTTCCAGAAGGCCCCCTCCATGGACCAGAGATAAGTCCTAGCATGTGTGTTTTCACATAATTATTTTATTTTTCATAAAGAAGACCCCCCCCCGAGTGATGCTGTGAGTCAAGCATTTCCTTGTCAACTGCAAGACCAGTGGTTCAAACCCATTGACCCTTGTGCAGAAGGCAGATCAAGCAGGCTGGTCCCACAATGACTTCGAATATGGGACACTGTAAGGAGCAGTTCCACTCTTTTCCACAGGGTCATTCTGAGTCAGTGTTGCCTATCTGTGGGAGTGGGGTTTTCCTGAAGAGAGACCCCAAATTGTATAAGCTTTAGGCCAAGGGGACAGATGACACACTAGGCAAGATAAGCACCTTTGTCATTGTTAGCTGCCTGAAAGGTGCTTCCGACTTATTGCAACCTAATGTCCAACAACACACAACACGACCTAGACCCGGGTCACTCTCACGATTGTCCTGTGTGAGCCCATCTTTGCAGTTACTCTGCCAAGCCGTCTTGTCAAGGACCTTCCTCTCATTCACTACCTCTCTACTCTACCCTAGATAGAGTCCTTTTCCAGGACGGAACTCTCCTAATAAATCTGTCCGACGGGTCTAAGAGGTTTTGGGGAAACAGTGGTGGATTACACGATAAGCAAAGTAAGCGCTGTTTACTAACTAATCTGTAATGAACTATTTCACATCAACCTCTGGATCTGCCCCTGGATATATTATTGACAGAGATAACACAGATAAAAAGGGCATATTTAAATGATTATAGCACAATAGAGTGGGAAGGAGAGAAAGATTTTCTGAATTTTGAAAGAGTGTCATCTAAAAGGAGCAATTGAAATTAGTAAAAAATGGGGTAGTCCACTGAACAAACACAAATGTTAAAATAGTAAGGCCTTTTTAAAGAACAAATCTCTATGGAAACTGCTGCAACATTATTATCTATGCAAATAAAAGTTTTTACTTATATTTCATATAATATGTATTTCCTCTTATCTTTTTCTCTTAAGGCAAATTTCCTCTTCTTCCTATTTTTTTCTACCTTTAGAGTTGAGCTTAGGGATACCCAATGTTGCTATAGCAGCAACCCACTGAAAGTGAAGCCCAGGTGTTCCACACAGGCCCGGCATTAGCAAAGGCAGCAGGAGTAACATTTGTGAGATCACTGAGACAGAATTCTCACAAAGACCTCCCTGTCTGAATGGCTTTTAACTGTGGGGAGTCAGTCTCCTCCTCAAAACTCAAAAGTGCACTCTGACTGCTCTCTCAAAAGCACTGCCTATTCACCTTTCTGCATATGGTTTCAAAGGGTCCTTGCACCCCTGTGGAAGTTCACCTGTGGTTTTAGAACTCAACAAGCTCCTGACACAGCATATGCAGATATCATATATACACAGGTTTATTTAAAATAAAACATAATTAAACCTATCTTCGACCAGTGGATAGCTGCAGACAAAGGTCTCTCAATAATATTCTTGTCTTAGTCTTATTAGATACCTTAAAAAATAATATAATCAAGGCATCAGCTTCAGATGAGCTCTGCTAGACCAGTTAAATGTAAAACAGAGGTCAGTCCAGAAGAATGTGGTCATTTTCAAAGATTCCAAAGAACTCATCTCGATCCATTTTCTTTAAAGACACAGCACAATCATGGAGGCTTATGATGAAGAGGTTTTAAAAAAATGGAAAAACTACCTTGGTGAAAAAAGGTGAAAAATTGCACCTAAGGTTTTCCCTGCTCCACCCCCCGCCACCCCCCCCCCAACCCCCAATCACGGCAATTCACCGGCTCATTCTCCAAGGGTGTAAAGGAATCCCTATAAGAAGTTCCTCATCCACCCTGAAATCTTGATCTTGCCCCTTCAGACTTCAACTTGCCCATCAAACTCAAACAAGGTTTAAAAGGAATACAATTTGAGTCCCTCGGTGACACACAAACTGTTGTGTTGACATGGCTTAAATCAATGAGCACAGTGTTCTTCAGGGACAGGTCAGAGAGATGCAAACACAACCTTCAGGAATGTACAGACCCAAAAGGTGGAGAAATGTTGAAAAGATAATTTCATATTGGGATGACTTTGTTTAATAAATATTTCTGTAATTTTGAGGCAATATTTTTTTACTTATCCTCATATGTTTTTCTCCTTTGGTTTTGATGGAAAAGGCATATAACAGCAATGCTGATATTCTTGTCATTTATTGTGTATGAGCAACACAGTCCTCTAAATAACTGTCCTTAGCTCACACTTCCATTTCAGTTTCTCTATTTCCTTATTTACCTTTAGAGCTATTATCTACTCATTACAAGGGGAAACACCCCCAAAACTTTTAAAAGCTATGTATTTAATTAAAAATATATATCACTTTCAAAATACTCTCTCACCTGGGCCAGTATACACCTCCTTAGGCAATCTGGTGGTCCTCCACTCCCGGGAGGTCACCATATTGATGCCGAACTTAGTGCGGACACCCGATCGGCATAGCGCACTGCAGCCCAGAACTCCTGACTCAAGGGATCCCCCAGACTCAGCCTCCAGAGTTACTGGGACTACAGGCATGCCAGCACACCCAGCTCAAGGTACTCTTAATTGCGCTTCATACTTTTCTCGAATCTGTGATACCATTTTTTTGGAAACATTTTTCAAACTCATCTTATTAGATGGCTGATTGCACCTGCCTCATTCTTTTTTCTCCACCTCTTCTATGATTTGATTTCCCTTGATGAGTTTTGGGGGGAGAGGTATCAAAAGTGTTTTCCACTGGCTGGAGTGTTGTTTGTTTTGGGGGTAGTTAAAATAGCACTAGTAATGACCTTGGGAAGAAGTCTGGGTCATTGCAGAACTGACCTTTCAAAGCATAACATGTGTCCACTAAATGCTATTTTTCCTGGTGAGTCAGAACCTGAGGCACAAATTTTTCAGTGACCCTTCTCAGTCTCAAATCTTGCATTAAAAATCATTAAACCAAACTCCAAGATACTCCAGATAACTTTTTCATCTCTTTGATGGTCTTTGAGTACAAGTGGATGACTTTTGTCAACATTTTCTTCCATTCAGGAAGTTGATGAACATCTAAAATGAGGCTTCCCATCAATCAACATTTTTCCTCGTTTGAAACAAGAAAATCACTCATACACTTGAGGTTTTCCCACAGAGCTGTCCTTGTAAACTGTGTTCAATATCACAACAGTTTCTGCAGCATTTTTCCCAAGCAGGAAAAATAACTTCACAGCTGCATGCTGTTTTCTTAAATTGACCATCACACACACCCAAAAATGACCTTTGAGTGAAACTGCTTTTACAAAAAAATTCACTGTGACCAAAAAGATTCTTTCCAGGCAATGCCACTGGGTGCACTAACTCAGAGTGAATTGTGGAATGCTCACCTAGTGAGAAAAATGCATACTATGAAGGTTCTGCCCAGTGAATCTTTTCCATTTTTGTTCTGTTTGTTGGAGGGGTCCCCCCATATACCCTTCATTTATGTCTACCCATAAGGAACTCGTTCTGTGACACAAGTGAGCTTGCCCAAAATGAAGACAAGTTTGTCTTGGAAAGTCTGTGTGGGATGAAAGATTTGAAGTTTTTCTGGAGGTAAGGGGGGGAAAGAATAAAAAGCTAACTATTTTGTCAGAATTTCATGATTCCCTCTCTGGACCGTCTATAACTCTGGAGTGATCTGTCAATGTTGTCAAGACTCTCGACTCAAGAGGCATCTAAGTTTTCTTTCTGCAGCTAGAGAGCCAGCCTTCCAGCATTTCAGGTGTGATAAGTTTTTTGTGCCAACACAGCATTCATTAAGAAGATATAGACCTGTCAATCAGGTCACAGCCTGATGGTGCCTCTTTGTGGGTATGGCCATCTCATAAGGAGGTTCCTGGGAACTTTCCTTCTCTCTCTGCTTTCACCTTCCTATTGAGTTATGCTGTCACCTGTGCAATCCCTGGAGATGTGCCTTCAGCCATAAAGTCCCACGACTTTATACCTACTGGCTGGTGACCTTCCTGTATTTTGCATCTTATTTTTGCCTGCATGAATCTGAAAGGGGATTTATAGACTAGTATCAGACTTATGGACTTGATTTGTACCAGGTTGGGATATTTTTCTGCTATCCAATTGCTCCTTGATATAAAGTTTTTTCTTACATATAAATGAGCATCAATGAATTTGTTTAGTCAACTCAGTCTAACACACCAGGGGTTTGCCAAGTTTCTATCGTGATAAATCCCAAAGTTCATTCTGCTGGTGTGCAGTTGACTTTATTCCTTCATCCTGTCCTGTGCTCTTTTGGATTCTTAGCCTTAATTTATTTTTTAGCAATGATGTCTTGTTTATTCTTGTCGGTTAAGTTGGTTTAAATTGCATCATCAGTGTGACTTCTATTCTTTAAATGCCTGCTTTATAACAGCTTTAGGACTGTTTTGATTCAAAATCAACTGGATACCAGTGAGCTTGATTTTGGTTTTCCTTGTCTACTCCATGCTGCTACCAATATGTGAACAGATACAGTCTGTCCTCACTCACATATGCCTAGGGACAGTCTCGGTCACAACCATCCCCACTCACCCCATACAGTCATAAAGTTACACTCAGTTCTTTCCATTCACACTCAGCCCCACTCACACTCACTTGTTTTGTTTTGTTATATCAAGAAACATACTCTTGATTCTCTTTGGATTCAATTATCTCCCCAATCTTTCTGGTAAGAGTAGACTATGCTCAGTATGCAAATGCCTGATGTTCTGACTCTGTTTCCTGCAGTTTTGTTTTGACGAGGCAAATATTTCTGCCATTATTAAAATTTTGTCTCCAAGTAGGGTGTTTATCATTGACCATTAACTACATAGGAACATTTATTTTCAGGTAAATAAATACATGTATGATATCAGGGATTCATGAACAGAATTCTTTCTTCAAAAACATATATGAAAGAACGCAACTAAATGTTAGAGTTAATAGGAAACCTTGGATCCTATGCAATACAGTCTTCCGCTTCTGAAGATTTAGAAGTGATTGCCTTACCCACTACTGGTTCACACAATGGTGGAGTACTTCTGATGAGTTGAAGAGAGTGCTGATAGTACTGCTAGATCAGGAGGAGATTGCTAACTATAAAGCTGGCAGTTCAAAAGGACCAGCCAGTCCATGGGAGGAAGATGAAGCTAAAGATTCAGAGTCTTGGAACCCCTATTTAGGGTCACTGTGAGTTAGGGTGAAGAAGCCCTGGTGGCACAGTAGTTCAGCATTCAGCTGCTGCCTATTTTTTGGAGAAAGATGTGACTGTCCACTTCCATAAAGATGTATAGCCTTGCTGAGCCCCAGTGGCACAGTGGTTGAGTGCGGGGCTATGGCCCCCTGGCTTGGCGGTTCAAGTCCAGCAGCAGCTCTCCAGAAGCAAGGCTGGGCATCCCCTCCCACCAGAGACAGTGATGTCCCCCCCCCCAAAAAAAAGATGTATAGCCTTGGCAACCCTATAGACCCTATAGGGTCCTTATGAGTTGGAATCGACATATAGGCAATGGGTATCTGAGGAGAGAACACTTCTGTGGGTCAACATGCAATGCAGGAAATGACACGTCAGCTCCCCATCTCACGCAGATTCAATTCTAGTGAAGGAACAGGATAAAAATAAAAGGAAATAATTTTCAAGAGATGCTGGAAAAGGCTCTGAATGAGGGCTGAGAGATGTTCTTGTAGGAAATGCCATAGAGATGGGAAAATGAGAAGAAGTGATAAGAAATGGCAGTGAGGAGGAATTCCAAGGCAAACATAATCACCCTTAGTTGGAAAGGGGTTTGGCATGTCAGAGTTCATGGATGACTGAAAGCTACAAAGTGAGCATCCACTGAAGTGTCAGAATGTGTGCGTGGTGGGGGGGGGCGGAGGGCATTTGAGTGTCACATGATAGTATGGTGGTGCTGCTGGTATTTAGTGAACAGAGGCAAGGAATGCTAAATATCTAGCACTACTCAAAATAGTCCTGCTCCAGAAAGAATTGTCTAACCCCTAACATCAGCACTTACAGCCTAGACAGGAGGGAAATTCACTGTGAGTGAGGTCAGAAAGCTGCGCAGGGATCACAGTAGAAAGGCCTTTGGAGCTACGGGGATTGCGAAGACTTTTATCAGAAATGCCAAGGGAGTCAGAAAGTGCTTTGCAAGCAAGGGAGTGTTTCCGAAAGTTCTAGAGACAGGAAGTACTATGCCTTCATCCAACATTCTGTTCCATTTTTAGCTTTCTGGTTATTAGTGGTTTTTTTTAACACAAGCTTAGTCTTTCTCTTTGTAACTGCCACTTAAAATTATAGCGTCAGGAAAGAAAGCTCCAGAAAATGTCTGTTCTCTTTTGGTGTTCATCTCTATCTCTAGATTCCATTCCGCCTGGTGTCTAGAACCAGTTAGGTGGTGATTAGAGGGATTTCCACACTCCACAGATCCATATCTCAAATGAATGTGAGTTATGCTGCTTCTATTTACTTATTGTTCCCACTTGGTGCTTATCCCTTGTTATTCTTAGTACAGTCCACTATCTTGCTCCTAGGACCTGATTGCCATGTTCTCTTCCTAGTGACTACTTCTACCCAAAATGAGGGTCTACAATTGATAATTCTCTTAGGATTGGAAACATACTTGTGAGTTTTTTTCCATGATTATAGTAGCACATTCAATTAATAAACTTTAGGTATATTAGTCTGGGTAGATTAGAGAAACAAATTCATAAACATGCATATGTATATAAGGGAGAGGTTTATATACAAGAGAAATGGAACATTTAGAAAGCATCCCATCCCAGTCCAAGTCCATAAGTCTGATATTTGTCACTACATCTGATACCAATTAAAAAGTCCTCTTCAGACTCACGAAGCACATGCAATGATGCCAGGACAATCACAGGCCAGTGGGTGCAGAGTCTTGTGTATCCAGTGATAGCAGAAGCGTCTCAGCACTGGCAGGAGATTCCATGTGGCTTTTCCAGCTTCAGAAGTACGGTTCCTTCAGGACAGATTGTGTCTTCTCTGTGATGGCTCACTGGGAATCAGCCTTGTGTCTTGTCAGGAAAGTGTCTCTCCCTTCCATGACGGAAATATCCCAAGATTTCCCAGAATCCTCAAAGAAGCCAGGCCCACACATAGGTCTCATTGGGTAGCTCCATATTGACAAGCTAGACTTTACCCCTACCCTCTTAATCAAATTAGCACCTGAATACATGAGTGCCACACTAGACCTACAGCTGATGCTTTATCACCTTCAGATTTTCAATATACACACTGTATAGTCACCTGGCCATTTGTTCTTAAAATGTTGTCTTCTTGCTAGGCATGCTTCTATTTCAACTGCCCAGATGATCTCACCCTCTTTAGAAAAGTAGGCTTATAGCAGGAATCAAATCTGCTTTGAATTCTGACATAATTGCTGACTAGCTGTGGGACCCTAGAAAGTTTCCGAACTTCTTCAAGCATCCTAACTCAAAACTCACTGTCCTTGAGTTGATGCTGATTCACTGCGACAGGAGAGAATTGAGCTGCTGAGACTTTTCGTTCTCGTGGAACACCTGGTAGATTTGAAGGGCCAACCTTTGGATCCCAGCCCCACACATAACCAGAGTGCCACCAAGGCTCCCACAATGCTGACAATAATAGTCATGATGCCTACCTCAGAGTTACAAAGCAAGTAAATGAGCGAACACTATGTAGACATTGGGAGAGAACTACAGTTATCCCCCTTATTTATAGTAATTGCGGGAACTTCCTTAATAGAGGAAAGAATCTTACACCTGTGAGCAGACAGTTTGGATTCTGTGATTTACCTGCCTTTTTTCTCCCCAAAGTTCTGACCCTTGTGATTAGGAATGCCAGTCGTCTGTCTGGGTATGTTCTGTTTCCCCCTAACACTAAGCTATGCACCCTGATTCTAAGCCCCTCTAGCTACTGGGTTAACCAAGTAACAGAAAAGTAGTGAGCAGAAAAAGGTGGGTGTACACAGGAAGAGGGAGATGCTTAAAGGTATTCCAGGAATGTTAAAAAGGTAGAGCAATTGCTGAGGATAAAACCAAAGGGAGGATTGAGAAGGAAGAAAATAGCAAGGAGTGGGAAGGGAGAACAAAGCGACTCTTATCCTCAATTATCCTGGCACTTCTGAGGTTGGCCTACATTAGCAAGATCTTTGTTTAGACCCTCATTTTGTCTTGGCTGTGGAGACCTCTCCTGGTGAGGCGGCAGGGAATTTAATAATTCACCATTCTCTCTCTCCCTGGCTCCCTCGCCTTTTGTTTTAACTGATGTGGAGGAAAAGAACTCATCAGGAAAATTAGGTCCTCTGACCGACAACATGGTTACTTTTCATTAAGATTTGTATTTTACAATCATTTATATTGCTTTTAATTACTGCAGGCTATTGTTGGGGGGCGTGGGGGCGCAGATTAGAGGTAAGATTGCATGGGAGTGTTCTCATGTCACTTGTTGTAACAGGTGGTCTGAAGAATTGCTGGTTTGAAGTTGTGTCCCAGCTGCCCTCAGCTGGCTTTATTGATGCAGAAAACGACTTTATTGATGTGAACCCGGACTAGGCTTAACCCAGTGTACCTCGTTGCGAACAGCTGTCTCTTTTAATAAGCCCTGGGGGGTGGGGGGGGGACAATGAAGAAGTTCCCTATTTGTAAAAACTATATTGTAAACAACAAATGAAAAGAAGTCACTTACCACTTTATCTATTGTTAGAAACTGTTCATGACAACATACTGAGTGACCCTCTTTGAGGGGTCCTCCAATGGTGCTGAAGAGTGTTCCTGATTTTTCATGGGCACACAAACCACGTGGGCATTTCATTCCACTGATTCCGGAGAGCCTGGTGGGCCTGGGATTTTGCATTTCTAACTAACTCCACCAGGCATACCTGTGCTCCTGGTGGCAAGATTACTAACTACATTGCCCTCCTGAATATAGGCTTCTAAAAACATTGTTAAACTGTCAAAGGTAAGAAATGACCTATTAAAAGGGAATGAAAGTAAACATCATACTGATAAGAGTTTAAAGGAAACAGAATGACTAAAGTAGTCATTAATATTAATGGATTTAAATGGTGCTTTTTGACCTCTCAGACTTTTGATCATGTGTGGTGGGCTTTAAAATGCCCATTACAATTATATCAGAAATGGCTTCGTGTATGAATATTTCAATTTCTGAGAAATTTAACTACAGCTTCTTTTCTTTTCTTTTCTTTTGAAAATGTATTATTCTGACCACACAATCAAGGAATGAAAGGATTCTTTAAATTATTGAATCGAACCATTTAACTATTTGCAAAGCTTTATAAAGGCTTTTTCCTCCACTTTGGCAAAATGTTTAATTCTGAGGCATCATAAATCAGCAGAAATGAAGGCAAAGAGCAGTGGGAAAGCATTGCATAGAGGAAATTGGATGCTGGGGAAGTGCAAAGATGATTCATTGCCTGGCTAGAGCTGATAGAAAAGGAACATTTTTGAAATATTAAACTGATGTGTTTTCAGTCTTTCCCTGATCCCTGACAGCAGCCCCACCACCATTACCCAGGGACAAAGAAGGTAAAAAGCCATCAGGCAAGGGGACAGTCCATGAAACTTCTGGAGAACAAGAGGATTTGGCATTTGCATACTCTGAGCGACTTGCAAGCTGGAGAAGATGCGAGGAGGGGGCCAGAGAGAAGCCAAGATATGCCCTGCTCTCTTCTTCTGGTGATGCAAGAAGGCATGGGAGAGAGATGAAGGATCAGAGTGTTTGGGCCTCACTTTGTGAGTGAGATGAAGTGGTGATTTTGCTTGCTGCCTTCACGTCAGCATGGGGTGGCCACTGCAGAAGGCAAGAGACGTCCCTGGGTGTGGTGGGAGATGGAAAGTCTGTGCCAAGAGACCCAGAGTCTCTCCCAGCCTCTGAGAGATGTGGGAAGTAGGTGTGGAGAGGCTCGGTAGGTAACAGAAAATGCCAGCGGGCAAAAGAGGTTTCTAATCTAAGAGATCAAGTGGCTCTGAGATTGGAAGGAGCAGCAGAGAGGGGCGTTAGAATCACATCAGAGCTGAGAGTCGATTTCAGGGCAGCCCACACGGCCCTCGGAATGAGATGAGGAAGCTAACTGCCGGAGATCCGTAGGAAGGTAGTTGCGTGAAGAGAGAAGATACTTCAATGTGTTCAGCCCTTAGGAGCAAATCAGGAGGAAATTGCTGCTCAGAGATGAGGCAGTTTGTGCAGCTGCACTTGGCAGCTGGGATCCCACCCTTCCTCCTGACACCTTCAGGCCACAAACATCCAATTATCACTATGTAAAGTAAACATCTGAAAAACACTTTACCAAATATAATATGCCTTATACACTTTATAAATCCGTTCATTGGGGGCTCATACAACTCTTATCACAATTTGTCTCTCCATCCATTGTATATCAAGGACATCTGTATATCCACTGCCCTCATGATTCTCATGACATTTGCTTTCTATTTAAACCTTTGGCATTGGCTCCTCATTTTTCTTTCCCTCCCTGCTTTACCCTCCCTCAAAAACCCTTGACAATTTATAGATTATTATTACTTTCATATCTTACACTGCCTGATGTCTCCTTTCACCCACTTATCTTTTTCCATACCCCAGAGAGGAGGTTACAGGTAGATCCTTGTAATTGGTTCCCCCTTTCTACGCCACGTTCCCTCCACCCTCCCGGTATCGCCATTCTCACCACTGGTCCTGAAGGGATCATCTTTCCTGCATGCCCTGTGTTTCCAGTTTCTATCTATATCAGGGTACATCCTCTGGTCTAGCTGGATTTTTAAGGTAGAATTGGGATCATGATAGTGGAAAGGAGGAAGCATTGAAAAACCAGAGGAAAGTTGTGTGCTTCATCATTGCTACGATGCGCTCTAACTGGTTCGCCTCCTCCCTGCGAATATGCCTTAAGAATCACTTTAAATTATTGGACCAACATGGCTAAACTAGGTGTCTTTTTGCCTTCTCTCACTAGCAGGGTGAGGTGGATGAGATTCTTAAGATCAAATCTTCAACAGAAAATAAGCCTACATTTTCTTAACACCACTCAATGTAGTGTGACTTTAACTTGCAAACCTGCTTTGTTAATAATGGATCATTTCACCTGAGTCAGAAAAATCTCTTATTTTGAGGTACAAACCAGGACCTCATATTAGTTCATTCTGGTTCAATGCCCTGAGAATTTACCTTTCTACCCCATAAATATTGAATCAGAAGCTAGATATATATTTAAAAGATCCCCAGTGATCCTCAAGTACATTAAAGAAGAATTTGGATTCTGGAAAACTCACCTAAGCAACATTGCGGGGTGGCCCCCAGCCCCCTGTTCTCATCCAGTCTGAACAGAGACAAATGAACAGGAGCATTGGAAAGCAGACCAAATGTTAGGTTCTGCTTCAGGCACTTCACAGTTATTTGTGTACATATCTCTTTGACTTTTGGGTCTCTTTCTATAGCATGGGGTGAATAATGCTTACTTCGAGGCCATTGTAAGGATTAATTAATATTTTAAGGACACATCAACATGTGAGTGGAGGGACACAGTGAATCAGGGCCACTGTGCCCAGAGTCCTGTAATAGGATAATCCACTGGGACCATAGATCTCTGGTTGGCATCGACATGTGTGATCCCCTCCCCACAGAAAATACACTGGTTCCATGTGTTCTCAGCTACCCACCCATTTTCCTTCCCTGCGAGTGGATGTCATTGATGCTTTGCTTCCTCAGGAGGAGTATGATTAATCAACTGTTGGCAGACACTGCCAGCCTGTTCTGGGACTTTCTGATAGTCAATCAATCTCCCTTCACAGGGAAAGTTTGTGTCCAATGCCTGAAGGATAGAAGGGTAAAAAAGGTTAGTCCCCTTGTCCCACCCTACAGAAACTCTCTAAGGCCATTACAGCTTTGGAGTTTATTTCAGAGTTAGATAAAGAAGGTTTTGTAAGGATGGCATCAAAGTCTATCTCCCTCAGTCCAGTCCAACATCCTGCTTCCTTGCTGTCTTTTTAGTTTGGGCTTTGGTTTGGTTGGTGTTCTTTAGTGCCAATCCTAAGAATCCTCCCTCAGAAACATCCTGTGTGCTGCTATCTGGCTCATAGTTGATTTCCTATGTATCTGACCCTGTAACAAAAGAGGCTGCCATACCCCTTCGTCAAAACCGCTCGCCCAGCCATAACTGTCACACTGGCAACCATATGAACACACTTGATTAAATGAGCATCTTGGTCTCTGATTTAGCTATCAGAGGTGGCTCTGAATTGGAATGGACTTGATAGCAGTGGGTGAGAGTTATTGTTCTGTAGGCCCTTGTCTTCATCTTTGCCCTTCCCCACCCTGTTTAACAACCAAACCCCACTACCAGAGGCTGTGACTTCCTCATTAGCTACTGGGTGCACCTGGACATCTCCGCCAGCCTTCGTTTGATCCAGAACAGAAATTTACAACTAGCACAAGAACTTTGTATGTAATTGTCTCCACTTTATATTAATAATGTCTATCTTTGATAAATTGTCCATTTCTTTACACAGACTGTATTATTGCCTTCTGTATATAAATGGACCATTTTAGTTAATGAGTAGTACAATTTACTCTAAGAACTGCAGCCCAAGCAATACCCAATATGCAGACAGACCGTGTTCCTGAGTTGATTTGTAAATCGGCCATTTGGAACTCAGAATGCATACTCTTCAAAGTGCAGTGTTATAAATGATGCCACCTTTATAATCTCATCCACAAAGGCCTAGTAAACTCACAACATAATTAAGATAACACTGGCCATAATAATGGACCATTCTTAATGGAGAAAATGTCCTTCATGGGGTTTAAGAAGGAAACAAGTCTCTCTCACTCCTAGTTTCCCTCGCTTCTATATATTCTGCACACATTCACTGAATTCACTATTTTCAAGATAGGAGCAGAATCAAAGAATGAGTTGCACCCCTTTCTTCCCCTTTCCTCTAGGACTTTGAAGCAAATATACAGTTGGTGTTCTCTGGCTGCTAATGAATGGATAATAACCCAAAATAGAGGCTCCTGGACTATTTCTTCATTCATAGACCACAGCACCATATGTTCATAGTTTGAAAGCTACAGCATGTACACAAAAGAGTAAATTCCAAATGAACAATCTTATTTCCTCTTACTATGTCTATTCAGCATTGTCTTATAATTCTAGTCTAGGAAATTGGGCAATAAAAATATGAAAAGTCATTCTGATTGGAAAGAAAAACAACCATAACAATGTACAGATAATAGGATCTCGTATACAGAAAAACACTTAGAGAATGTACACACAGAAGCTGTTAGAGCTATTAAATGGGCTTACAAAATATTAGATCAATATAAAAAACTGTATTTTTATACACTTCCAATTAATCACCTGAAAATGAATTTAATAAAAACAATCCTCTTTGCAATAATATCAAAGAGAATAAAATTGTAGGAATAGATTTAACAAAGGAATTTTCACTGAGGACAACAAAACACTACTGAAAGACTTAAAAATAACTTTTGTGTGGGTAGCTCCCACAACCACCAAAAGGCAGTGATGCCCCCCCAAAAAAATAATAACTTTTGTGTTTATGGATCATAAAACTTAATCTTGTTAAATTGGCAATATGACCCAAGTTAATCTATAACTGCCATGCTACCACTCTCAAAATCCAATCAGATTTTCTTGTTTTCTTAAATAACAAATGAACTCTAAAAATTATAAAGAAGAGTGAAACACCTAAATATCCACACAAAATAAGAGGAAAGATAATAAAGTAGAAGTACTCCAAATTCTCAATTTCAAAACTTATTACAAAGTGCTGGCATGAGAAGAGACACATAGACTAATAAAATCACATTGGGTGTCTAGAAATATACCCATACACTTATGAGCAATTAATTTTCAATAAGTATTAAATAGTTTAATGGGGAACGGATGATCTCAAAAAGTGGTATGAGAAAATTGATTATCTACATGCAAAAGGAATAAAGTTGGACCCCTGCTTCATTAAAAAATTAATTTAAAATGGCTCTTCCACCTATAGAGAGTCCACTTCACATACATAAAAATGGCTGTTCATGTCAGTGGGATTATAAAACAGTGCAGCCACTGTGAAAGCCGTTTGGCTGTACCTCAAAATGTTAACATAAGGGGAAGCTCTTGTTTAGGAAGCTGTGATTGTTTGTTTATATGGGTGAAAATTTTAGCAAAGATTATGCGTGATGGTTACACAATACAACTGGTGCACTTGGTATCACTAAAATTGCACATCTGGAATAAAAGGGAAGGAAAGTGAAAGAAAAGAAAGGTAGATTGGGGTCATGGCTAGGGACAGGTATAGGTTGCCAGGATTAGCCTCACGCTTAGGTATAGAATTCAGTGAGCATTAGATCTCAGGTTAGTATGATGGGTATAAATAAGGTTAAAATTAGGAGGAAAAGAAGTTGATTTTGAGTTAGGGTTAGGTTTCATTTAGAATTAAAGTTACAGGTAGAGTAAAACTTGGAGCATGGTTAGGGTTTCAGGCTTGGGTTAGAACTAGGGTTATCGTTAGATCTGAGGTTAGGATGAATGTTAGGTCTAGCATTAGAGTAAGGGCTAGTCTGAGGACGAGTGTTAGAGGTAGGGTTAGATTGATGACTAGAGTAAGGTTTGGGGACATGATAAGGGTAAGGGTTCTATCTAGACTTTGGGTTAAGAATAGGGTTGGGTGGGAAAGATAAGAGCAAAGTACCACTGAAGGAGGAGCAGAAGGAAGGTCTCATTTCAGATAATCCCAGGGCCCTTATAAAAGTTTTGGACTTTTGTATAAGACATATTTCAGAGTAGGAGAGGCTTTTTGATTCCTGCTGTAGTGCATGGATCCTCCCGTCAGGAGCCTCATGGTGGTGGTGCCATCCCTGAATGATACAGGCTTTGACCAGGTGAAAACTCTTGGTGCTGAGGACAGGGATGATGAATTTTCTGCAATGTCCTTATTTCCTTTCAGGCCTCAGTTTCCTCATGAATAGTACAGGTGAGTTGATAAACACACTCCAAATAAGAAAGCACATGAAAAATTTTCCAACTGGAATGTAATAATAATAATAAATTAATAATAAAAGCATCACAAAGACTAAAATAAATCCACATGGTTGGTTGACATATGTAATCTGTCACTGAATCAATTCCAGCTAGTAGTGATCCCACCTAGGATTCCCAAAGCTATGAATCTTTGGAACGGTATGAAGATATATCCAGGATTTGCAGTGTGAACAAGAGGGCATGCATTCGTCTGACTCTGGTTGTTCCCACTAAATACAAATATAAACCCCAGGATTAATCCAAAATGCATGTGAATAAGAACTCGGAGATGTGGAGCTAGGACAGAGGGTGACTGTGGACCCGAAGATTGAAGGAATAGCACAGAAAAATAATTTTTTATAATCTCATCAGAAGAAGGAGACCAGGGCCAGTAGTTCCCAACATCCTTCTGATCAAGAAGAAGAAGTTGTAGAGGCACACTCTTCCCACAAATGAAGTGGGAATGATAATCGCAACCCCAGGTGAGCCCAGCAATAATGGCAGATGGAACTGGTTAGAAGCGCCACAGACACGGAACACGCCACTTTTCTGTAGACTAATCATTCCCATCTCCAACGAGAGGCACCAGGGAGCCACAAAGTGAATTTTAATACATATATGTGTGAATAATACATATATCATTATGCTATATAAAGAATTATATTCTATATGATGTAAATTTTAAAGCTGAAAAATGCAATCATGGAATAAATATCCCAGTTCAAAAGCCTCCCTTTCCCCATCGCCCACAATGAAAAGACACAAGACAGCCACGTGGCAACCCAGAGAGCAATCCCTCCATAATCAGTGTCTAGAAAGTGTCTTGCGTTTTGGGGGTTCGATAATCCCTTATTCCGCCTACAGCCCCAGGCAACCTGAACGAATGACACAGGTTGCAACCCTTCCAGCAGCACACACAGGAGCCAGTGGACACCAGGCAGCACCAGGCACCACGTGGATGAAGCTTCAATTGCCATTCGGAACCACAACCCACCAAAACTGGGGCAGAAACCACATCGTAAACCTGAACAGGTTGACTGTGGTCGCAAATAAAGATATAAAGAGGAACTCCCACCTCAGTCTTCAACATGACAGCCCAATTGGCCAGAACAGAGTAAACAAGTAAGATTCCTCATGCAAAAACACAAATGGGAAAATCACAATTTGAATTATATATATATATATATATATATATATATATATAAATACACACATATATCAATTGACGTTAAATTGAGAAATTGGATGCTGAATGTATCTAAGGATTTTAAAGCAGGTGTTATAAAAATGTCCCATCAAGCAACTACAAATTCTATTCAAACAAATGGAAGTACAGAATTCGTCACAAATAACCTCACAGACATCAAGTCAGTCCCGACTCATTGTGACCCCATGGAACAGGGTCGACCTGCCCCTGTGGGTCTCTGAGACTGCGACTCTACTGGAGTAGAAAGCAGCATCGTTCTCCTAAGCAGCCGTTGGTGGTTTCTAACTGCCGACCTTGTACCTAGCAGCCCAATGACTAACCACTATGCCACCTGGACTCCTAGAAAATAGCAGACGTGCAAGAGAGCCAAAAGTAAGTTTTAAAACTGAGAACTATAATAATGGGGGAGGGATATTATTTAGTGGGCTCCATAGTGGAGCGGAGAGGACACGAGACAGAATCAAGTGATCGACAGAATCGACACAATCTGAAAAAACAATTAAAGGAAAAAAGAGATGAAGATTGCTCTGAGACCGGAGGAAGAATTGCCACAGAGGAAAACATGCATCGCACCGACATTCCGTAGAGAAAAGAGAGAGCAAAGCTGAAAATTCCTTGTATAGTGACTGAAAATTTCCCCAGTTTAGCAAATTATTAACCTCTAAATTCATGGGTGTGAGAAACCCCAAATATAATGATCCAAAAAAAAAAAATCTATGCCAAGGCACATCACAATCAGACCAAAAAAATGAAGAAAACGTATGAATGACCACTATTTACAACTTGTGATGGGTTTTTATGTCAATTTGGCTGGCCAGGGTTCTTGTATGGCAATAAAAGCCTGCCCCTTCAGGTGATGTAACAAAATGTAAGTAACCCCAGGATGGAAAGTGCTGTAAGCAAGCAAAACAGTTGTAAGAACCTGAGGGAGGAGGTTAGCCACCACCACCCTGCTGACATTAAAAGGAAATTTCTTTGGAGGTGTCATCTACTCCCATTTTAGCAGACTCCAAGGCAGTGGTTCTCAACCTGTGAGTCGCCACCCCTTTTGGGGTCAAATGACCTTTTCACAGGGGTCACCTGATTCATAGCAGTAACAAAATGACAGTTAGGAAGTAAGAACGAAAATAATTTTATGGTTGGGGATCACCACAAGATGAGGAACTGTATTCAAGGGTCGCAGCATGAGGAAGGTTGTGAACCACTGCTCCAAGAGAAAGCTTGCCTCTCTTTTCAGTGGCCCAGATCTTACATCGATCACATTGGCGCACCATGTTGTCTGCTAAGCTTGGAGTTATCAATATCCTGCCATATCTATCCTCTGCCAAGCTAGGATGGACTCATCCAATGTTGCCTCCACCAGCCTTTGTTTTTCCTTCTTCCTCGCTCATCTTCCTACTTCCTGGTTTAGCAGCTTCTGTGGCAACCAAATCAGTAAAAGTCTCCAGCTTGACATCTAACCCAAGGTTTTGACATCTCTGCCAGACTAGACTTAACTGCTTCTACAGCTATATAATCCATTTTCTTGTTACAAATTATTGTATTTATATAATGGCATCACTGGTTTGCCTCTCTAAAGAACTAGCCTAACACGCAACTCTATACTCATAAACTAAACAATTTTTAAAAATGTATCAATTTCCCAAGCACCACAAATAATACAATCCAACTGAGATGAAATAAGTAATCTAAATAGTGCTATGGGAACCAAGAAATTGAATTCATAATTTTAAAACTCTGAAAAAAATAACTTCCAAGCCAGAGTTCTACTGGAGAATTCTACCAAACACTTTTTTAAAAGTGTCATCAGCTTTACATGATCTCTTTCAGAAAGTAGAAGAGGGAACACTTCCAAGTCCATTTTATAAGATCAGTATTACCTGATACCAAAATAGTGCCGAAATAACCGCCCCCCCCCAAAAAAAAGTCCAGATTCAATATCTCTTATGAATTTATATGCAAACTTATCAAAAGTATCAACAAATTAAACCAAGCAAGGGATAAAAATAATTGTACATCATGACCAAGTGAAATTTATTCCAATGCCAAAAGTTGTTTCAACATCTGATAATGAATCAATGTAATCCACAAGGCTAGTACCAAAAGGAAAAATCACTTACTGGATTGTGTTATGTATAAAAATGTCCTGACAAAATCCAATACCTAACATGATTTTAAAAACAAAAATATTTCATCAAGCTAGAAGAGAACTGCTTCAAGTTGATAAAAGTAGCCACAAGTAAACATCAAAAATAATAATAAAACATCCAATATAGTACTATGATACATACACTGAATGGTTTCTTTCCTATGATAGAAAACAATGCAATGATGTCTTCTTCAGCATATATTTACCCACTGCAATACGAACTGCCATTGAACTGCTTCTGACTCATAGAGAACCAATATAGTCTTTCCTAGGCTGCAGTTAGCAATCTAATGCTTAATTTACAGCACTATCCACTGTAATGAAAAAGAAAATAGAGAGATAAAAATATACAAGTTGGAAAGAAAGGAAGAAACCTGTCTCTTTTCAGATGGTATGATTGTCTGCATAAAATATCCCTCAAAATATATAAAGTCAAAATCCTCCTAGAATTAAAAAGTAATCCAGAAAGGTTGCAGGATACAAAGTCAACATAACAAATTCAATAGTAATTCTCTGTAACAGTGAACATGTAGAAATGAACGTTAAAACAAAATACTATTTCTAATCATTTAAAAATGTTAAATATTTAAATATATCAAAACATATCCATTGCTGACTTGTAGAAAACTAAAATACTAATGAAAATAAAATATCTAAATAAGTGAGAGGAAATAGATGATACAACATAGTAAAGATATCAATTATATCCTAATTCATCTATGCCTTAAATAAATCCTAGAGCGAACTCAGAAAGGTAATTTATAAACCTTCACTTCACTAGCCTATTTTAACTATATGAAAAAAATTAGACCTAGAATAACTTCAACGATCTTAATAAAGAGAGAAATCACTCTGTCCAATCTTCAATGTATTTAAGTTATTTTACAAAACAATTTTATCACCTTCAACATACTCTCCAGGACACTTAATACATTGGTCAAATCTGCAATTACATTCTTGGAAACATTTTTCAAACTCATCTATTTGGATGGCTGACAGAACCTCCCTCGATTAATTCTTCATCTCTTCTATGCCATCAAATTGTGGAAACAAAAAGAAGACTTTGCTCAGAGCAAAGTCAAGTGAGTAAGGTGGATAAGGCAAGAGAGATATGCTGTTTTTTGCTAAAAACTGGTGCACTGAGATGGATGTGTGAGCAGGTGCATTGTTGTAGAAAAACAAAACACAGTCTACTGTCTGCCACAAATCAGGCCTTTTTTAATGCAATCTTTTCAGGCCTTTAAATAAAAAGCTTGATGTGGTGGAACAAACTCCAGATGCACTTACCAGTAGACATTTTCGTTCACTGAAGAAGTTGACGAACATCCAGCATGAGGTTTTTCATCAGAAGACACTTTACTTTTTTTAAAATGAAGGTGAAAAAAATGAGAGAACCACTCATACACTTGAGGTTTTCCCATAGCACTGTCATTTTCGTTATAAACTATGTTCAACAGCATAACAGTTTCTCTGGCATTTTTTCCTGAGCAGGAAAAAAATTTTCATAGTCACGCCTTGGTTCTTTTAAATCAGCCATCGCAAAAATGAGGTTCAAGTGAAACTGCTTTTATGAAATAAACTTACTGTGACCGGAAAGAACTTTCCCAGGCAATGCCACTAGGTGCACTAACTCAAATCAAGTTGCTTGAGGCTTGCTTAGTGGGGAAAATGCATACAAAGAAATCTTTTCTCTGCCCAGTAAAATTCTGGGTTTCTTTGGGTACCCCCTCATATATCTTTGTAATCCAGATCAATAGGACAGAACAAAGAACCCATAAGTAGACCCAACAAAAAACACACTCAACTGTTTTTTTCATGAAAGTGAATGAAGGATAGTCTTTTCGACAAAGTATACTAAAGACACTGGACATCCACAGGCCAAAAAAAAATGGGCAGGGGGAAATCAAAGTCACACTCCTCATATAAAAGTTAACTCCAAATTGACATAAATGTAAAACTAGGCTAATAGAAAAAATATAGAACTATAGAGCATATATTGAAAAACCATATAATGATTTATGACTAAGTAAAGAACTCTATACATAAAAGCACTACATGCCTATAAAAGGAAAAATTGCTGGCTCCTATACTAATGCTATCTTTAGTTTTTTGAGGAATGCCCACATTGTTTTCCATGAGGAGTTTCTCTCAACTGTCATAACCCGGCTTAGCAAAAAGGATTCCACTTTATTTTAACCTACCTTTTTTGTGTTGGTGTTCAACCCTGCCAGTGCCCCTTGTCTCATCTCCCCACACCACAAACACATCCCTAGGGACCTTGGCTCACTGGAGCAAACACAATATCCCACCTAGCAGAGAGTTTGAAGGACAAAAGAGAATTTCTCACTGTCTCTCTTGTAGAAAAGCCACACCCTCAAGGACGCTCCCATCTGATTGACATTAACTCACCTCTACACAGGTACCATTGAACTGGCATTAAATGTAACCATCACAACCACCTAACAATAGTAATCCATATGGTGAGCACCACTTGTCTGTCAGTTTGTCTTACTGTGGTGCCGATAGGCTGCTTGGACACTGAATCAAATGCCAACAGGATCATCCAGAGTAGAGAGCTTTCAGCAGAGGTCCCAAACAGTAAGAGATTAGTAAGGAAAAGGTGGTAATTCACTTCTAGGAATCAGTCACTGAGAACCTTATAAATAGCAGCAGAACATGGTCTGAAACTGTGCCAGACATAAGCTTCTCAGAAGACACTCGAAACACAACTAGGGAAAAGTTGCCTTCCCAAATCAGTGTTCACCTTAATGTCATCGATGGAACAGAGAAACAAAACAGCTGCAAACATCCATTAATAATAGGAACATGGCATATGTGAAGTATCAGTCTAGGAAAATTGGAAGTAGTCAAAAATAAAATGGAAATGCATAAGGATCAATGACTTAATCATTAATGAACTGAAATAAATTAGTACTATTGTTGTTTTGCTGAGAATATACAAGATAACATACACAAAATAAACAATTTTAACATGAACACTTCAAAGACAAGGACTACATTCTTAAAAGTTGCCCAAACTTTCACACCAATTTTTTAAACATTGTTCCTCCTCCATTATCGTCAACTTAGTAGCCCCACCCACCCAAAGAAACTCACTGCCATCAAGTCAATTCCTACTCATAGTGACCCTAGAGTAGAGTGGAACTGCCCCTGTGAGCTTCTGAAACGAAATCTTTTGTTGTTGTTGTTTGTTTGTTTGTTTGTTTTGGGGGGGAGGCATCACTGCTTCTCGTGGTCATGGCGCTACCCAGTGCTGCTCCTGAGAGCTGCCGCTGGATTTGAACCGCACCGCCAAGCCCGCGGGCCGCAGTCCCTCACTCAAGCCCTTATGCCACCCGGGCGCAGCCCTGAAACTAACTCTTTATGAGGCTAGTAAGCCCTGTCTTTCTCCAGCAGAGAAGCTAGTGGTTTTGAACTACTGACTTTGTAGATTGTAACCCAATACATAACAACCACAGCACCAGGACTCTTTACTCCACTCTATATAATCTTTTGAGTGGCAGTCGATGATTTTTATCTTGCAGTTATTGTTGCTGTCAGGTGTCATTGAGCCCATGCCAATTCGTAGTGACCATATCCACAATGGAACAAAATCCTGTCCAATTTTTCACCATCCTCACAATGGTTGCATGTTTGAGCCCATTGTTGCAGTCACTCGGCCAATACACGCTATTGAGGGTCTTATTCTTTTTTTATTTCTTTTTCTGACCCTCTACTTTATCAAGCATGGCATCTTTTTCTTGGGACTGGTCCCTCTAGCCCAAGGTACATGAGAGGAATTCTTGCTATCCTTGCTTCTACGGAGCACTCTGATTATACTTTCTCGTAATCAGATTACTTTTTTCTTTTGGTATATTGTTCCATGGTATGTTCAATATTCTTTACTAGCACAATTCAAATGCATCAAATTTTCTTAAGCATGCCTATCATTGTCCATCTTTAATATTTTTAGGAGGTGATTGAAAATTCCATAACTTGAGTCTGGCACATCTTAGTCCTCAATGTGACAGCCTTGACTTGTAAACATTTCAGAAGGTCTTATGTAGCAGATTTACCCAATGTAATTATGGCTTTTGATACTTTGGCTGGTGCTTCCATGAACATTGATTGTGGATCCAAGTAAAATGAAATCCTTGACCCTCTCACGATTTTCTCCACTTATCGTGATGTTATCTCTTGGTCCAGTTGTGAAGATTTCTGTTCACTTTACACTGAATTGCAATTCATACTAAAGGATGGAGCCTTTTAAATCCATCAGTAAATGCAAATCTTTGATTTCAGACACTACGGTTGTGCTAGCTGCATGTTGAAGATTGCTAGTGAGCCTTCCTCCAATTCTGATGCCATGCTCTTTTTCGTATTGTCTAGTTTCTCAGAGTATTTGCTCAGTACACAGATTGAATAAATATCATGAAAGAGTATAATTATGATGTACACCTTTCCTAGTTTCTTTTTTGGGGGGCGGGGGGGGCATCACTGCCCTCTGTTGGGAATGGGAGGCCCAGCCTTGCTCTGGAGAGCTGCTGCTGGACTTAAACCACCAAACCAGTGGGCTGCAGTCCCGCACTCAACCACTACACCACCGGGGCTCAGCCCCCACCTTTCCTAGTTTCAAAGCATGCAGTATCCCCTTGTTCAGTTCAAACAATTGCCTCTTGTTCTATGTACAAGTTCCAAAGAGCTCAAGTATGTGTCTGGAATTCCCATTCTTTGGCATGCTTTTCCTAGTTTGTTATCCAAATAGGTTAGTTATCTTACATAGTCAGTATAATTCAAGTACAAATCTTTCTGGTATTCTCCGCTTTCAGCCAAGATGTGCCTGACTTTAGCAATAGTATTCCTCATCCATGTACTCCACTCAATCCAGCTTGAATTACTGATAATTCCCAATCCATGTTCTGTTGCAAAAAATTTTTCACTTATTTTCAGCAAAATATTAATTGCCTATGATTTAGCAATACAGCTTGATAATTTCTGCATTCTATTTGGTAACTCACTTTGAATGGGCAATAAATATGGTGCTCTTCCTCTCAGTTGTTCGGATACCTTTATGCTAAATTTTTGGCCTAGGAAATCAGGACTTTAGCACTGCATCTGATTTTTGAACCATTTCAATAGGTATTTCAACAATTCCTGGACTTGTGTTTCTCCCCAATGCTTTCAGTGCAGGGTGGACTTCTTTGTTCAGTATCATTGGTTTGTGATCATGTTTCTGGGAAGAGACCTTGAACAAGCCCAGTATCAGCCAAAACAAGATCAGGGACAGTCTGTGGAACAGTTTATCAATTGCTCAAGTAAAAGTTCAGGTTAAAGCAACGGAAACTTAAAACAAGTCCTCAAGAACAAAAATATGACCTGAGTCACACCTGACCTTAGAGATGACTTCATGAACAGATTTGACACATTGGGCACTAATGATCAAAAACTTACTATGAGTCAGATGAAACCAAGAACATCTTACATGAAAATAGCAAAATATCAGTAAAAGGAAAGGAAAGAAAGAAAACATCAAAATGAATGTCAAAAGAAACTTTGAAGCTTGCTCTTAAATAAGAATGGTTAATATAAATGGAAGAAATTAAATGAGCTGAACATAACTTTCAAAGATCAATTTGAGAAGAGAAGAAAAGCATTACAATGAAATGTGCAAATAACTGGAGTTGGAAAATCAAAAGTGAAGAACTAGTTTAGCACTTCTGAAGTGGAAAAAATGGAAAGAAAAAAAATCAAGTCTTAAGTTGAAATATTGAATATTTCTATAAACAAAAAATTGAACAATTCAGGAGGCATCAAAAGAAGATGAAAGGAATATAGTTAATGTACCAGAAAGAATTGATTCACCTTGAGCAGTATCAATAGGTAGCATATGATCAAGAGTCAATGGTACTGAAGAAAGAAAGCATTGCGCTGAAAACAGTGGAGAAAAACATGGGGCCTGGGTTTGATGGTATCCCTGTTGAAATGTTTCAACAAGCTGATGAAGCACTAGAAGCACTCAATCGTGTATGCCAAGAAATTTAAAATACAGACACCTTGCCAAAAGACAGCAAGAGATCTATATTTTTACAACCCAAAAGACGGTTACACAACAGAACACCCAAATTATAGAACAATTTCATTTCTGTGACATGCATGTAACATTTTGCTGAAGATCATTCCACAATGATTTCAGGACTATCTTGACAGAGAACTAATAGAAGAGGATGGGGAACAAGAGAAGGATCTTGGCTGAAAACAGAATACTAAAAAAATGCTTCATTGTCTATGCAAAGGTATGGGAACAGGTCTGGCACGCAGGGAAGTAAAGTGACAGAGCCAATTCAATCATGCACACAGACTCTGGAGACCAGGATAGACAGCACGGATCTAACGTTATTATAACTTTTTTGTGAGGTTTATTTACATATGTTTTATTGACCAATCAGACAACTTCTTCCACATTCTTCATAGTTTTCAAACACATCCTTATAAGGTTACAGGTTTGCAGCATGAAAAACGATAAGCCCACACTGGGGGATATGTAATGAGGTGTTTTGGGCTGAGTCATGCAAATGAGGTGTAGCTGACTGAGCCAGCTTGTTCAATTGTCTTACAAGACCATTTAGTCCAAACATATTAAAGGGCCAACCACCCAATCATATGGCAGGACACTACTGTCCAATCATATTGCAGGACAATACCATCCAATTATATTACATGATCTTAGGCGTACTATAGAGAAGCTAGAAGCATTCTGATAGGTTGCATTTCTCAGGTCTAAGCAGAAGGTGGTCAGGTGAACTGGCCTTGGGTTTTATTTGTCTTGAGACTGGAGTTTTTTCAGGAGTCATGGAAACGCGGGATACCCTGCAGCTTTGACCTGACTGGAGACTGGGATATTCCAGGAAACTTGGAAGCACAGGTTCCAACTACCTAAGGGTGCACATTACCAGTCAGCGGTTTCAACACCACTCCAGGAGTCACAGCAACATCCTGCACTTTCTGCACCAAGTCCTGTCAAGAACACCCCACAAACAAAGGCAACTGCTTATGTGGATCATAACAAATTATGGATAGCCTTGAGAAGAATGGGAATTCCAGAACACTACAGTGTGGTCATATAGAATCTGTACATGAACCAAGAGGCATACATGACTGGAGCAGGACAAGGAAAATAGCATGGCTTAACATTAGGAAAGGCATGTGTCAAGGTTGTATCCTTTTACCATACTTATTCAATCTATATACTAAGCAAATAGAGATGCTGGAATATATGAACTTGAGTGCAGCATCAAGATTGTTGGAAAGCTTATTAACCTTTGTTATGTAGATGACATAATCATACTTGTTGAAAGTGAAGAGGACTTCAAGCACTTGTTGAAAAAGATTAAGGGTTTTCAGCTTCACTATAGATTACAATTTACTGTAAAGGAGTTAAATAATTGCAGAAGAATCTCAGTTTATAAATGACAGATGTAAAATTTATCCAAATCTAGTGTTACTAAAGTCCAAGTTCCTTGTTACCTTGCTTCTTGCTCCAGGTCTGTTGCTTTCTAACACTCTTTTAACTTATCTAGAACACCACAATATGCTTTTGCAAATGATCATCTGGCATATTTTCCTTCCTTGTCCCCTCCTAGACAACACTAATTCTTCGTTAACACTCAGCATAAGTATAAATAAACTCTGAGGAACAATTCTGCTTTGCACACATAGGGCCACCACGAATCAGAATCAATTTGATGGCAGCTAACAATGTAAAGTATTCCATATCATACCTATTCTAGAAGGAAGAGGGGATTGGAAATGACTGTTTTTGACCAGCATACCTGATTCTGAAAATAAAATGTAAAGCCAAGTATAGACCCTAGAGGATTTGATGATGATGTACAAAGCCCTTGGGGTCATGTCAACATTTTAGGATAGAGTAATTTGGAAAGATTTACCACAGAACATGTAAGATAAAGAGAAACATAACCACTTCAAATTTTCTGAAATAAAAGAAGCTATTTCATTATTAATTGCTCAGATCATTTTAGGACTACTGGAAGAGAAATTGTAACTCAGCTTAGAAATACACTAACGTCTTAACTGCAAGAGTTCATCTTAAAGAATTTGCAATAACCTCCTGTTGATACACTTGGCAGAGAATCGTATCAGAGCTTGCTCACAGTAAACTCTGGGAAACATATTTTTGGTCCTAGCCCAATGCACATCTTTCATAAATTCCAAGAAGGGGAAACATGTTTTGAGTAAGAGCCCCAAACTGTACAGGTCACGTCCAATTATAATCTTTTGACTCTGTAGGATAGACATCAGGAATCCCTGGCAATTCTCTGGAGCTAAAATTCAAAAGTAAGGGAAGAGTGCATAGGGTTAGAAGGAAAACATTTTTATAAATTGAGCTATCTTATGAAGTGAAATATCAATGTCTCCAGATATAGTAACTCAATACAGTATCATACATTTGAGTTCTATGGTCACTGAGAAGAAGAGATTGATTAAAATGTTAGCCTCTTGAGAAGTGATCAGATAGATGAAGAGCTGTAAATAAATACCAACCACTTAGCTCCTAGGAGGATTGTGGTGGTCAATTAGTGAGTGAACATCCATAATTTCACCAGCTTGGAATAAAGGAACAATAGAAGCATATATCACTATTATTACTTGACCTGAGAGCTCAGAATATCGCATAACACTATCTAGTGTGCATATGTATTGTTTGCCTAAAGGAGAAAATAGAATTCTTGAGTGCCTTAATTATATTTCAACCTTCCCAAGAAGAACAGCAAAAAAGCCATGGCTGTCAACTTGCCTTTGACTGACTGATATCATGGTGGCAGAGTGGTTAAATGCCAGGGTGCTATTTGAAAGAATGGAGCTTCCACCAGTTGCTCGATGGTGGAGAAGGCAGCCCACCCTATAAAGATTGTAGGCTTGGAATCCCCATGGGACAGTTGGCACTGCGCTAGCATGTTGTTCTGGGACGATGCTCTCAGCACGAAGACATGAACAACCCACCTGAAGCCTAATAATTCAGCAAATGGGGATTCTCCCATTTAAAAAGCTGGGGTATTCATAGCTCTTAATACTTATGATACAAATATATGTAATAGTGGGTCATAGAACTAATAAAGATGATTTTAATGGTTCCAAATCATATTTTCCTTATCTGTAAGGTAATTGCTTTGTCCAACTTGAAATAGCATAACTCCATATGTGAGATATTTGGCATAGAACTTGATTTAAAATGCATTCTTTTCTTACATGATTGAATAGGTATGATGGAAATTTCTAATTGTAGTATATGTATTATTGAAGGGAGTGAATTGAATTTCTCCATCAAAATTATGCAAGGTTCAAAATCTTTTTTGCTATAACACATAGAAACTGGCTGACAAAAGCAATTACGTTAGATAGGCTGTCATCCAGAACATCTGAATAATGCTATTTATCCAATCTTATCAATTTAAGCTTACTCTTCTATCATACGTGCATACAAATACCAGGCCATGACCAATGCATTAACACCCAGAGACTATCTCAAATGCCATTTCTGGAAATCAATGGAGGGAATTTTATTGAGTCCAGGCTATTTCACTTGAAAGCAATTGTCAAAATCAATCTGTGTCTAACTCAATTTGTAACTTGATTTATACCTACAACACTTGTGAATTAGATAACAGATTAAGAAGCATTGATTTTGTCTCAGAAAAAAATGGACCTTTCAAATAAATAGCATTATTACTTCTCACAGAAATTAGCACACGATATTTCCAAGACATATAAAGCATTCAATAGATGTAATAAAGGACAGCACACTTTTGCGTGGAAAAGCAATTTTAATGAAAATATTGTACTCATGACAATTCTGAGGCATTTTAAATGTCTCAATTTATCAGAATATGTAGGATGTAAATTTATTCTAAAATATATTACTATTATATGTAGAGTTTCATGTAAAAAGATTAATGTTACTCCATATCATGCTATCTATCATTGAAATTGTTTCTGAGGTAAATGAGAATAATTGTTTTAGAAACAGCAAATACGAGACTCATTTTACCTATCTCTTTCTCAAGTGCTGTCACAATAGTTTGGATACTTCGGTTTCCAAACTTAATTGGCCTACTTCCCTTTTTCAGAATACAAAGTTATTCAGCAGCTTCCCAACAACTAAAATGTTGATACTCTAGTCCATATTTCAGGATAAAGTGTAGGTAGCACTTTTGCCATTTCTTTGGATTATTCCAGTGCTCCCTAGGGGGAAATACTTCTTGCTTTGGGAAATTGATCACTGGAATAATATAAACTGAATTTCCCTGTGTTCAAAAAATATATATATAATTACCTTCATGTGTTCTGCCCCAGAATATGGAAACCAATTTTTGTCCTCAGTTAAAAGACTGGGAGCACCAAGAGAGAGAGAGAGAGAGAGAGAGAGAGAGAGAGAGAGACTGGGAACTCTGACCCTAAAATTTTAAAAAGGAAGAATTTCACGAAAGGCCTCACATCACAGATTTCTTATCAATGTCACTTAATTATTTTAGCTTTGATATTAAATACAAATTTAATAGATGCAAGTTCTTTTTGGTTTCTTTTCTCACCCAAAAGATATCATTAGAATCAACTGAATTTTTAAAATTGTAGTAAACATGACATATTACATTTAATAGACAGTATAAACTGAGGATGGATATAAATATATTGTATATATGTGTGTGTGTTAAATATATTTGGTTTGATAATCTCTGGACCCTACCAACCCAGAGACAAATTAGAAGAATTCAGGCATCCTGACAAAAGTGTGCCTTTTACATGCCTATTGTATGCTCACACCATATATTACCTGCCTAATTTATTTTATACCTTGTTCGATAATCCCCTTCCTATAATGTCAGTTTCTTCCCTTGAATCAGAATCCAAGGTGCTTCATCTCAATCACTTCCTATAAATATCTTCATTGCCATGCTTTCTTTACTCATGCCTACTCTAAATATCAATCAATCCAACCAAGTAGCACAAAATAAATCAACCATGGTATCTAAATTCAAGTGGTCCCTCACCACCACTGAGTTGTGACTCTGGCTAAATTCCCCACAGCAGCTATTTCCAATGTCTCTGCAACACCCCGTGTTACTCTAGCCCATCATGCACACAACAGACAGGGAGATGTGCCAGGCAACCAGATAAACATGGACTAGCCAACAGGCAGTTTCTCAACTTCTGGCCGATCTCCGCCTCCTTTCCCCCAATCAGTCAGAACTTCGTCTCTCTACTGTTCCAGGTTAAGACCCTGCCCATATTTTGGAGCTGATCGTTTCCCCTCTCTTTGATTATCTACTCCACAGGTTTTCTCCTCTGGACGTCCCTTCTCTGCTTCTGTTCTGCAGCCACAAACAGAGTCAAGTAGAAGAGTCCTGTTTCCACAACCCAAACCCTCTACCCATCATTCTGCTGCCCCTTGTCTATTGTCAGGTAGCTCTTTGGAAAACAGTCATGGTCACTGAATATTTGCTGTAGCCATGTTCTCACCAGTGATCGTTTTCAATTCACGTAAGCCAACTTTTGCTCCTATGTTTACTACTTTCCAACCAGTTTGGCCACTTCCTGTGATTCTAACTCCTTGGACACCTCATGTGTGTTAGGGTAGAAATGGGTTTTCAATGCCGGATCTGGAGGACATAGATCAGATCACCATGCTTTTCTCCTGAGGTGCTTCTGAATGGGCTTGAACTTCCAGCTTTTTACTGAACAGTCAAGAGTAAGACTGATGTACACTAAACAGGGGCCCAAAGTATACTTTTCACACAAAAACTAAACTCACCACCATCGAATGGACTCTGACTCATAATGACCCTCTGACTGTCTTACATCAGTCAAACCGCCATGGTGCATTACCAAGACTGTAATTTTCATTTACAGAGATAGAAAGCATACTCTCTCTAGTCAAATATATGGTGTGCTCCAACTGTGGACCTTACAGTTAGCAGCCAACTCGTAACCCACTACGCCACCAGAGAAAGGTTAAAAAAAAATGCCTAAAGCTATCATTAGACGTGGTATCTTTTCACTGTGCAACTGACTTCTGTTTACACATTTGAACTTTGAACTCTATCTGCACTTCCAAAGCACATAGTCTTTCTTCGCCCTCTTTTTTCACCTTCATTACTTTTAAAACCATTTTATTGAGTGTTAATGGGCAATGTAACCAGGTGGAGCAATCATTAAGAAAAATACAGATATGATATCATTTCATACTTCGATAGCACCAAGATGAATTGTATAATTTTTAGCACAGTTTCAAAATTCTAAATTTCAAATGAATATAGAACTTCTATCTTCGTGACTCCTTGACATCCGCTCTACTGACTCCCATGTCCTCCTCAATGGACCCCCCAAAACCCTCAGTCTACTTGTTATCCCTATAGGTTTCATATACTAAAAAACAGAAAAGCATATAACAGAAATTTAAGATGATGACCCCAGTGACAAAACGCATCAGCCTCTTTGATCCATTTCTCTTCTTTTTTGTTTTTTCATATACTAAATCCTGGGTTTCATATACTAAAAAACAGAAAAGCATATAACAGAAATTTAAGATGATGACCCCAGTGACAAAACGCATCAGCCTCTTTGATCCATTTCTCTTCTTTTTTGTTTTTTGTTTTGTGCTGCTCAACCTATTGGTGGTAGTTTTACTCAGAGATCTATCCTTCTTTCTTGAATAGTGTTATTAAATTTTATGCCTTAATTTACAATATATGAGACTGAGAACTTGATTTCCTCACATATTTACCCCACGTTTTCCTGGTAGCTTCTGTGAACCTGGCTTTCTGCTAGATGTCAGGCCTCAGGTAATATGTTAATACCTGGCTTTTGAAACGCATCTCAAATCCAATATCTAAAAGATAGCTTAATGTTCCAAAATCTGCTTACTGTTAGAATTTTTCCCCATGGATATGGATGCCACAATCATAAAAGCCCCATTTTTCTCACATCCAATGATCAGTGCCCAATATTTTTGATAGATTCAGCTTATGTTTATGACTTGTTATTTCCTCTTCACTCCTGAAATAACTTCAGAAATTTGTTCTGTGATGCTAGCCTCACAATCTTTTTCATCCATCCTCTACAGGACTATGCTATGAAAACATCGATCTAGTATGCAGCTTAGTGGTTACAAGAAGGCCTGATAGAAACACATACACCCCTTGGCATAGCTTAGAAAACCTTTCCTAGGTACCGCTGGAAAATGACAGCTACACTTGATTGATGCTTACTGCATGTCAGCTACTATGCCAAAGCACTCTAAACACACATGATATCTGTTATCTGTGAACCAAAGAGGGGGAATGAGAATTGGAATCTCCATTTTTAAATGAGGAGAGGGAGAGTCAGAGAAGGCAAATGTTTGCTGCAAGGCGCACAGTTCTAGATGACAGATAAAAGTTGTCTAGATGACAACTCTATTGTCATCCAAGTCCCTGGTCTTAGTTACCTTGATTCTTGTCCCAGGTCTGTTTCTTCCAAGCACCCTCTCAGTCCATCTAGAAGATTGCAATATGCGCTCCCAGGTCTCCATCCAGAATGGAGACCTTATTTGTTTCCTCCTCCAGTAAAAACCAAATTACCTGCCATCAGTCAATTCTGGCTTATATGACCATGTAGGACAGGGTAGAACTGCCCTTATGGGTTTATGAGACTGTAGCTCTTTTTTTAAAAATCACTTTATGGGAGGTTCATAGAACTATACAACTCTTATCACAATCCATACATCCATCCACTATGTCAAGCACATTTGTACATTTGTTGCTCTCATCATTTTCCTGCAAAGTATCAAGTGGTTGACATCACTAATTTTTCTCAGCACAAATACCATGACATTCATGGCTAGCTTATAAATTTGTTCCGAAAGCAATTCCCAAGGAAAGCTTGCTGCAAGAAGTGACAATATTTTGGTATAACTTCATAGACTCCTGATTTAACTGGTATTAGTAGATGTCTCGTATTTGACACAAATAGATAAAGAACATTGTGGGTGGAGTCTAAAAGAATAAACTTGGAGGCAGTCTGTTCAAATGGAAAAGCGTGGTCTTTGGAATCCAACTCACTTGGACCTGGATTTTTTTTCCTTGCCACTTAGCAAACATATTGAGACATGTAATTTAGCCCTCTAAGTCTCCATTTCTCCATTTTTCAATATCTTTTTCCTTTGGTAAGATACACAAAGAAAAACATAATCCAATTCAACAATTTCTAGATCTGCAATGTAGTGGCACTGATAACATTCATGGAATGGTGCGATCATTCTCACTGTCTTTTGGAATGTATCCCTCGAACACGAACTCACTACACTTTAAGCGGCACAGCTGTAATCTCTCCAGCTGCTGTCGCTCACACCTCTCTGACAGCAGATCGTGCTGTAAAAGAACCCCACTCATGATCTTCTTCTCTCATCAAGCTCAGTGGTTGCTGGTTTTGAAAAAAACTCCAAGAGGGATTTTGTTTTAAGGGTTAAGACTTAAAGGTTATCTAAGGACAATGTCAGGGGTTCATACAACCTCAATCAATGCAGAAAATGAGGATTCAATGAGAATTTGAAATGTTACTTCCCATTCTTCCCCCTCCTTCCTTTTAATCAATTTTTTTTTCTAGATCAACATGTTCAGTAATAGTTCCCAGGCACCATCCGGTTCTTCTAGTTTCGTGGCAGTGGAAGCAGTTCTGGAAACAGGCTAATCCGCCGTGTATTCCAGTCCCCTGATGCTGCTGTTCCAGGACAGTATAGAGTAATCTTTGGCCCTGGGATGGCTGTTTGCAAGTTGTCAAGATCTCACGTGATGAACTGCAAGGTAGAACAGCAGAATAGCATTGCCCGGAACATGCCATGAAACCACAGCACCTAAACCTCCAAACCAAGAAGACAAATCCCATGGAGTGTTTAGTTGCGAAGCAGCAGTCTGGGCAGCAGTGCTATTTTTGTTGTTGCAAAAATGAATACAGCACATTTTTCTAATTCTATATCTTCTAGGTGGACAGCTTAGTGAAATTACTTATACAAATCAGTTGTGCAGGCATTACCCCTAATCAATGCCAAATTTCCCACTGCCGTACCCAGATATTGACACTCCCCACACAACGACTCTGTCTCCCTGGCCTTCTCCTCCCCTGGGAACCCCTCACAGACTGGGACCTCTCTACCTTTGCTTCTCTTGTTAGGTTCCATAAATGCAGTCACATAATAGTTGCCTTTTAGACTTATTTCACTCAACATGGTTGAACGACTTTAAAAATAGAATCAAAATAGCAAAACCATGGTGATTTCGAGAATTAGTTTATAAAACATACACCAACATCCAGCTGGGCCTGCTGGAAAAGATAAATGACCTTTCCCCACCGCTCCTTCTCCCCTGGTCCTTAGTCCTGCTATTTTAAAGTATCATATTCAATGAATGATACAGCAGACACTTTCATGAGACCAAGCAAAATATTGAACCACTCAAAACAGTTGTCACCTCCACTATTTTATTCACCCCAACCAAACTGGACTGCAACATTTTAAGAATCAGGACAGTAGGAAACTAGAGAAATTTTCCAAATAAAATTGTGGACTCCCAATTAAAAACTGCCTGAATTAAATATCATGACTGCTGCCCTTATCGTCAGTTGATATTTGCATTACCGTAGAAGTGGGGAGAAGGGTAACCCAGGGATGCTTTTAGCAAGAAGCAACAGAAGGAAATTAAACACATTGAAGTGCACCATCTAAGCCAATCCTTAAGAGTGCCAACAGCACAAAGAGCCCTGTGGGGGGCACCACCCGGCCAAGGTCAGCCGAGCTGGCCTCCTGAGAGACGCGCTCTGTAGAAAGGCACGCCATGTAATTAAGCAAAGTGAGAGCCATCAAGAATGAGAGAGAAAGAGAGAGGAGGTTTTTGGCAACCAGGGTGGAATCTTCAGGAACGCAGAAATACCAACCGGATGGAGCCTAGCTTGACTGTTTGGGCAGCTGCAGCCCCACACAATTAGAATATTGGCAGGGCAAGTGCAACACTGAGCCAGGAAAAATCCCTGGTAGCTGGGGGAGCCTCTCAACCTGACCATTCCTCCACATGCTTTCAACATATGTTTAGCCCAGCAGGGGTCATGATGACAGCTGAAAAAGCCCCTGGGAAGCTGTCAGAGATGGCGTTTGTGAATGCCTCTTTGTGTCTTAATGTGCCCCAAAGGGGGCTTTTTCTCTGGTGCTGGCAAGCACCGTGCCGAGAGAACGCAGCTCGGTGACAGAGCCAGGGCTTCCCCTGAGGCCAGGCCACTGGTCCATCTCCCACAGTAGCTGGAAGCTGGCAGCTTTTATTGCTACAGAAGAGAAGAACTCACGGCTCCCCTCGCCCCATTCCCACTGGCCCGCCAGCAAAATGAGCGACCCTGGACCAGAACATCCGGGGTGTGGAGGTCTCCAAATGAAACACCACCCCCTTTGGTCCACACGGTGTATCTCAAGAAGGAGTCTTTTAAAATGAGCAGTTGGCTATTTCTAAACTGTATGATTGCGAAATCAATTCCAATTGATGGCGACTAAAACAGCAAAGCCTCAGCAGTAACCGGCAATGAACGTTTACTCCTGCACTTGTCTCAGCACGCCTTTGAGTGATCACCTTTCTTAGTTGATGCCTTCTCTTGTTATAAAGTCTCACAAAATAATGATAGCCTGGGGGCTGAGCCCCGGTGGCGTAAGTGGTTGAGTGCGGGACTGCAACCCACAGGCTTGGCGGTTCAAATCCAGTGGCGGCTCTCAGGAGCAGAGCTGGGTAGCTCCCACGACCACCAGAGGGCAGTGAGGCCCGAAAAAGAAAAGGAAAATTAATAAGTTCTCAGAAATCAGAACATAAAAAATTTCTGTCAACAGTGCCACAAATACAAATGATAAAGTCTAATAAAGCATGCTAACATCAACCTAGAAAGTTGAGAATGACCTCCCAGGAGCAAAGGTCATCGATGTGTATTTATCTCATGGTATTTTTTGATGAATAGATGTTTTCCGTAGGAATAGCCTCCTCGGTTGCCACATGGCAGGTTTAGCAAGTACATTTCCAACTATGGCAACCGACTTGCCTCTTTCAAGTTTCAAAATGTATTCATACTCACATTCTTAAATTTGGTAAATACCATCTTTTGCAGACTTTCGATAGATTGACTTAATCGTTGATTCCATTTTGACATACAGTCTCTCACCCTTTCTCTTCCACATGTGGAATGACTTAAATGACACTGCCAGCGTCGCATTCCGCCTCCGCCGCTCAGTGTGGTCATCTTGAACTGGTGGCTTTACCTGTCCAAATGTCAGCCCTCTCCCTTCGATCATTAGGGTAGTGATCCTGTGAAGCTTGCCCACAGTGGTGGGGTGAAGATTTTGAACCAGAGGAAACTATGTAAGACTGTCAGAACACCTGGAACAACCCCGTAGCAAAACCCGAGAAGCCAAACCTGGTGCTTGCCAGGCAATTCCACCTCACAGCAACCTCAGGGGACGCCATGGAACTGACCCATGGGGGCTCCAAGGCTGTAAGCATCACCGAAATGGACTGCCACATCTCGCTCCTGCAAAGCGGGGCATATGTTCAAACCTGCAGTCTTCTGTTTGTCAGCCACGTGCTGCCCACAGCAGCAGAACTCATTGACACGGAGTCACGCTCACAACATGCTGCTGTTGCCAGGTTGTGAGGTGATTAGGTCCCAGGGAGTCTGTGACTAGACATAGTGACCCTACACACAACAGGTGGTGACATCGGTCCATCTTAAGCCAGCCTCATATTTCGTATTATGCTTGAGCCATGGTGTCAATTCTCACCCAGGGCCTTCACTGTAATTCAAATCCATCAATTCTTCCCCAGTCTTCTTTATTCCTTGTCCAGCTTTTATAGGTATGGCAGGTAAGTGAAGAGACCAGTGCTTGGGTCGGGTGTGCCTTATTCCTCAACATCTCTGTTTTTTACCCCTTCAAATCAGTCGGATGCAGGAGATTTGGTTTCTTGATGGCTGCTTTCATGAGTGTTGGTTTTGCATCCGAGGAAAATGAAGTCCTTGACTACACGCTCGTCCTTCTCTGACCTCTGCACTTACCTGGTCCGTATTTCTTAGGAACAAATCCCTTCTGCTTATTCAGTTTTGCCTGTTACCATCATCGATCCCCAGGGATTGTAACCCCAATCCTGTGATTTGGAGGACAAATGAAACAGACCTGGGTCCACTGAATGGACGATGCTTCCGTCAGATACTAGACATATAAGGGGAAGGAGAGTACCTGCTACCAAGGCCAACTAATCACAGAGATGGGCCATGTAAACCTAAATACAAATACGAATAGACTAAGAAATCCTTATGTTTCACTCTCCTTCCAAATAAACAATGGAAGATGTGCTTTGCTTTTTAAGTATATAAGAATGACTTTGGGAAATGTCTCTTGTCATCTTGTGATAGTATTGGTTACTAGGCAAAATATTTTTCAGTGACTTACAAGATAAAATTAGGTATCAGGCACTCTCGCTTCAAATTCGCAAACAAATGTATCTGCCTTATGATAAATTGTAATGATTCCTCTCTTCAAATTCGCAAACAAATGTATCTGCCTTATGATAAATTTTAATGAGTCAAATTTTATTGTTTGTCTTTTAATTTGGGCTTTAATCTCCTCTGGAGAGTAGATAGCGAGGAGCAGGATAATGTTTCATTGTTGATGTCTTTAAGAAGCTCTGGTAGCATAGTAGTTATGCACTGGGCTGCTAACAACAACATCAGCAGGTCAAAGCTCCTCCCTCCGGAGAAAGATGGAACTTTTAAGGAGTGACGGTCTTGGTTGAGAACCACTGCTGGAGATGGTTGATATACACAGGGATACCTCTATTGTTAAACCCCTCCAATCATGAACTTCCCACCATTCAAAGAGAAAAGTTTTGAAAAAAATCTGCCTGGGGTCGGTAAGTCAGCTCAATAATCCAACAAAATTCCAATTTGAAAAATCCTGTACAGGCCAGAGTCAGTCATACTTTGAGTTTGACTCAGACACAGAGGGGTGACGTCAGCCTGAGTGCTGCTTTCACGCAGATAACATATAGTGCTTGTGTTTGTGATTTAAAGCACTTAAAAGAATACTTTATTTATGTGAAATATGCTAACCATGGCTTCAAAGAAAGTTAGTGCTGCCAGTAGTAAAGGAAAACTGTTAGAACTAAAAGAAAGAAATCATGTGATAATGGAATCAGGCGGCTGCTTCTCTGACTTGGCGGCTGAATATGGCATGGCTAACTTGATATTATCAACATTGAAAAATAAAATGTGATTAAAGCAGCTAATGCAGCAAAAGTTGTGAAACCATTAACCAAGAAACAAAGAACCCAGATCACCAAAGAGGTTGAAAAGTGACTGTTAATTTGGATGAATCAGAAAGAACTCCCAGGTACTAGTGTATCCAAAGCAGTGATGAATGAAGGTTAAAAGCTTTCATCATGATTTAAAGTCCTAGAAAAATGAATTTAGAAGTGTAATTTTGGGGGCCTCAAACCCAATTATTTGGTTTTCCATGATTTCTTAGAGGGGAAAATGTTCAGTTTTTCAAGTTTTTGATGTTGGAGCATGAACTTGGAATGAATTGAGTTCAACAACTGAAGTGCTGCATTCTTTTTTGTAGACAGAAGAGGCCAAGGAGAAGGAAACATGTACAGGAAGGAAAGCGGCAGTCGGGTTTTAATATGGCTATTGGAGGGTGTTTGTTAAAAAGGCTACACTACCAACTATAGACCAAAGCCAAACTCACTGCCATCGAGTTGATTCTGATTCACAGCAACCCTGTACCACAGGGTAGAACTGTACAGAAAGTAGCTGTCTCAGAGGTTTGAAGGGGGTCCAGTGGCGCTTTCACAGGAGTCACGCAATTCATAACAGTAGCAAAATTACAGTTATGAAGTAGCAACGAAAATAATTTTATGCTTGGGGGGGGGTCACACGCATAAAGAACTGTGTGAAAGGGTCACTACATGCGGAAGATTGAGAACCACTGATGGACAGCCTACACAATCTTCCCCAGGAGCCCCGTGAGAGCCATCTTAACTCTATATTCCTCTATGTCCTGATTCTTCTATGTTTCCTAACTAATGCCATATCTAGGAAAATAGCCTTTGAGAATAATTGAGCTGTGTATAGAAGAATGCAATTATAGGTATGAGTTATGCCTGTTTTTATGATAGTGCTTCAGCACCAGGAATTAAAAAATAGCAATCATTTATCTAGAAACAGCGCAATCTGTTTAAAATGGAGGTTGGTAACTCTTTGCAAATTGGCTCAATCCTGTTTTCTTACAGACCCTGGAGAAAAGCTGTGGTGCTGTTTCCCAAGGACCAGTCTGTCTCTGCACTAACTCAGCAGGAGGCAGGAGCTTCAGGTTTACAGGATGAAAAGGCAAGCAAATCACCATGTTGTAGAAACATTTCTTCAATCATGCTTTTATTGTTTCTGAATTTTAAGAAAGCATGTGCTGTTTCTAAGACATAAATCGTTTTTAAAAATAACAATATACACAGGTATGCCAATAAAAATATGTGGGTAAGTACTATTGCAAACTATACACTTACTTTTATTTAGGCAAGAATCATTTTCAAACACAAACATCCCAACTGTTTCTAGTGTATCTTTAAGAGGAGAAATTCAAAATTCATGAACTTTATGGCAAAATATGAACTTTCAATTTCTGACCTTTGTTCACTAAATAAGCAGAGTTTGATTGTGAAACTATATTTAAAAGTCTTATTTGAATATTCTATAGTTCCATAGACTTTTTAAATAGTTCTCTTACTTATTTATATTATAAAGTAAATGGATAGAGAAGAATTCAATAAATAAAGAATATTTTATTAATCAAGTTATATGGAATGCCAGATCCTTTAGGATAATATCAAATCCGAAAGTAGATTTCATTTTTACAAGTATGAGTAAAAATAAGATATCTCTCTAGGTCATTCACCATCAAATGAATTAACATCTATTTGACATGAAAAACAAATTGTTTGAAGAATACCAAAAGCCAACTCACTGCTGTGATTTGATTCCAACTTACAAGAACCAAATAAAACATGGGATATTCCTTTTTCTTTCTTTTTATTACACCCCAAGGTCTATAAGGACAGAGTATATTTATGGGGCTTTAAATCTTAACAGAAGTCGAAAGCCTCATCTTACTCCCATGCTGTAGCTGGTGGTTGGGAACTGGGGACCTTGCTTTCAGTTAGCAGATTAGCTAGCAACTCACTGCACCCTGAGACTCCTGAAGCTAACAATTTCTGTTCTGAGAGATCCTCTCTCTCCGATTCACCTCCAGGGGGCAGTACCGTTCTGAGGATGTGCTCAGATGTCAGATTGGACAAAATGAAATCTCTTGTCTGGTCGGTTTTCTAGGTAAACTAGGTGCGAGTTATTGAAACTGAGACTTAATTTATCATTCATAAAATAATAGTAACTGTTTCTCAATATTGTTAAAAGGACAAAACAAAAAAATGTCAAATGTAAGCAAATGCTCCGTCAATATTTGTAACTATTTCATGGTTTCATTCTCCTTCTTGTCTCCACTGTGAGATGATTGCTGAAGGATAACTTAAGTTTTTGAACTAATCTATTTTAAGCACCTAATCTATGTTGGGGATTACGAGGGCACTGGAAATTGGATGTCATCTTGAAGGCTGGTGCTTCAACCCCCCGCCACCCCCGACTATCTACCCCTTCCTTAAAGTTTATTTTTCTATGATTTTATTGGGGGATCTTACAGCTCTTATAACATTCAATACATCATTTGTATCAAGAATACTTGTACACATGTTACCATCTTCATTTCCAAATATTTTCTACTTGAACCCTTGGTATAAGCTCCTCTTCCCCTCTCCTTTTTTTCTTATAAATCTTTATTGGGTCATACAATTTCCATCATGATCAATACATACATCAATTGTATGCCAGCCACATTTGCACATTTATTGCCATCATCACTCTCAAAGTATCCTCCCTCCATTTAGGCCCCCAGTACCAGCTCCCCATATTTCCCTTAAAGATTTATGGTGTCAGAAACCCCTAAGGAAACATCTTATGGTTCAGAATCCACACCCAGCAGAAGGTTAAGCCATAGGTATTATATTAGGTGACGAAGCTAAAAACACAATACATTCTTCCATGTCGATTCATAATCTAGTAGGGGGAACAGACTCATAAATGATAAATGTAGCAATATGAGCAGATGGATTTATGAAATATATAAAATATTGTGAGTACAAGCATGGGTGCCTTTGTCTTCCACAATGTCAGGAGGTGCTGCTTGTCATTATTGAAGGATGACGCAATGAAAAATATTGAGTTGAACATGAAAATGCTCATTTCTCAACCCTCATCCCATATCAGACACCATCCCTAGCAGTCTAGATAAAGAAACATGGCCTGGGGGAGCCAAACAGAAGCCCTTGAGTGAAACTTGGATTCCTGAGAGGGATAAGATGCTTGAAGGATCAGAGAATCCTCCTAGCCACCCTAGCAGAGGCCAATGTCTAGTGGTGAAGTGTCCAGGACCTTCAGGTTCATGGCAAATGGAATAGTGGCAGATTCTAAGCAGACTGCTTCCCTGGAGTGATTTTGGCTAACTCACCGCTTACCAGAGATGGATCCAACTTCATTTCTGGATCTGATCTCCAGGCTGCTAGCCAATTTGTAAGAGACACTAGGGATCTTTGCAAATAAATTATTTTTCATCCTATATTGGATAAAGATTTCCTGTTATTTACAACCAAGGACGCTGACTGATGCCTTGAATCATTTGCACAATGTTCCAGCCTCGTTGTCACTGTGACTCTGGTTCTTGACGTCCCACTGACCTCAAACAACCACTATCCACCATGCTAACAGAGGCCCTGCTTGGTGAAAACTGTAATAGGCTCACTGCAAACTGAAAGGTTGGTGGTTCAAATCCCAAAGGTCTAATTTGGACATGGAAAATCTGAAGGAGGGTCTTCCTCCTCTGACAGGTGTGCTACTGTTCTCGTTTGTGTTTGTTGCCATAGGTACCATTGATTGGTTGTGACTCCTAGCCACTATATGGGAACAAACCCCACCCAATCTTGGACCCTTCTCACAGTTGTTCTGTTAGCGTCCAGTGTCGCAGACACCATGAAATCCATCTTCTCCAAGAGCTTCCTCCAGCTCACAGCCCTTCCTTCCACTGGACCAAAGCGTGATGTCCTTGGTCTGTGTTTTCTCCTAATAACGTGCCACAAGTGTGTGAGACACAGTCTTTGTCGCTTAAGGAGTATCCTGGCTGAACTTCTTCCAAGATAGTTTTGCTGAATTTTTGTTCTTTGGACAGTCAATGGTACTTCCAATAGTCTTTGCCAGCACCATAATTCAGATGCAGCCATTTTTCTTCTGTCTCCCTTCTTCAGTGTCCAATTCCACATGAGCATCTGAGGTCACTGGAAATACCCTGACTTGGACCCAGCATACCTTGGCCATCAAGTAACGTTACTGCTTTTCAACTTTAAAGAGGTCTTTGGCATATTTACAAATGATTACCATGAATTGGAATCCTGACAACAGGCGTGTGTGTGTGTGTGTGTGTGTGTTTCAGCTATGCTTAGAAAAGTGCCCTGTTGTTGCCTTTTCAGTTGCAAGTAGACTTCCTGACCGTGATACTTTATGGCAGCAAAATTCTTATCCAGAAAGTAGTTTTTGAATCTTCGGAATCAATTGCTCCCGTTCCTACTGGCCACAGAAATAGTCTACAATTCATCACTTCCACGCAAGGCAACCATACTGCTTTCATTTTGTGATAAACATCGAAGAAGAAAGCAAGAAATGCATGGGAAAGCATGCACGATCACAAAGAGGAAAGCAATCATGTTCTGACTTCCTATAGGAATTGAAACCTCATTCCTGTCTTTTATTTTCAATTTTTTTATTTTCAATGTTCCAATTTTCAATAAGTTGATCAAATTGACATTCTGAATGCCAACAATTTAAATATGAGCAATTAGTTGATAAAGTTAGTCAACCAGTGTACTGAACCTCAATGGCATAGTGGTTGAGTGCGGGACGGCGGCCCACTTGCTTGGCAGTTCAAATCCAGCAGCAGCTCTCCAGGAGCAAGGCTGGGCCTCCCACTCCCACCAGAGGGCAGTGATGCCCCAAAAAACAGACAAAGTTAGTCAGCCTGCACTCTTCTTCCAGGTCTCAGACTTCATTCCTACAGCATTTCCAGAATTTTGACAAAGAAACTGCAGACACATGCACTCCCTAGCCCAATGGCACATGGACCACAAGCCACTGCCCTAGGTGGTTCTCAAGGATGGCTATGTATAGAAACCACTCTTTGAAAATCATTACTTGACATTGCCTTTTAAAACAGGGGTCCCAGTCCCCTGAACCACAGAAGAAAGAGAGCAGCAGAAGAAAACATACATTTCCACACTTTCTGTATTTTGTTCTGTTGTTGTTTCAAGTGGGTCTCAGAGGTGTTGGGTTCACTGGGGGTCTTGACTTTGTGTTCTATGGTTTCCCCTGTTTGGGAACATGAAATCCAGGACGGATGAACTGTGGAACCAGTAAGTAGAATAAGCCTTTGGGGGAGGAGTGAGGAGGGGTTGGTAAAGTGATGGCATAGGATGGGGGAGTAAAAGGGAGACAATGTCAAGGAGTCGAGGAAGGACAGAAACATTGGGAAACTGCACTGGCAACTGTACAATATGGCTTCATGTGATTGAACTGTGGAATGATATCATATATGCATTGACACCCAATTAAGTATAATAATAATAAACTAGATAATGAGCATTTAAATCCCTAATTAAGATTGCAAATTGGTACTTAGTACTTTAGATCTCAGGACCACCGCTCTTTCAATGCAATGGAAGAGATATGTTTTACCTTGGTTTTGTGTTTGTTTTTCGATTCCTGAAGATGTGGCTCTTTTCTGGATGTGCTGCTGTACCCCTCTGTTAGCAGGACTGAGGCTCTCCTTCTGGAAAAGGCTTATGGTTTGAAATAAATGCACAGAAGGCTCAAGAAATGATAATAATAAATTTTAGTTCAAAAACAGGCTTCACTTAACTACTTGGTGTGTGAGGAGGGCCAGGAGGCCAGAAACCCCAGTAAGAGCCCTTCAGAAAGCCTCTTCACGTTCATATCCTCAAGTTTCCTCTTCTCCCACTTGATCACTTCCCAGCTGTCTCCAGATTTTATTTTGCATTCACTTTAGCTATGAGGTCAGAGTTAAGCCTGCAGGAATGCGTCTCTCTATAGGCAGAAACCTGACTCCCATGGAAAAACAAAAATACAAAAAAAGACCAAACCACTTCTTAGTAGACCTTGGGAAAACTACAGTTGCTATCACATAGTCAGAGAGCTTTTGCCGTCACTAGACTTCAAATGTTCTGTTTATTGGGCTGCCAAAAGGTGACCGCTCCCAGGAGGATGGACCCAGTTCCTCTAAACCCGTCCCACTGACTCATGTTTGTGGGGCTGCAGCTGCTAGAGGAGACGGGAATTTAGGAGGTGCTGCAGAAGTGCAAATACAAGGACCCACACAGTGGCAATGTTTTCCTTCAGGTCCCACATAGGCCATCTCCTCACCGAGAAAGGCAAAGGGCTGCTGAGTGAGAGAGAGAGAGAGAGAGAGTGTGCGTGTGTGTGTGTGTGTTGGGATGGTTGTTTAACAAAACAGTGGAATAGCGAAGAAATAGAGATGAGAAGAACAGGAAGGAAATCACAAGTTCTCAGGGCTGGAAAGTCGTTTTGCTCTGTGACCTTGCTGAAGAGCAGTCTCCTGGATTCAGCTATTTTTCTCCTTGTGGTTAAATTTGCTTTGACCTAGATTTACACGGAGGTTGGTAGTGATAAGAGTGTGTCCAGTAATACAATGGCAGGAGCACGTTCTTCCTCGGCCACGATCAGGGAAAGTTTTGAGTTTTATTACAATGACGGCAATGACTATCCTGTGATCAAGGCAAAAACAGTTCTGACTCAAGGAAGCCCTGTGTGTGCAGGGTAGGGTGACTCCCTAAGCTGTGACTTTACAGAAACTGATCTCCAGGCCTTTCTTCCCAGGACCCGTTGAGTGTACATTCCCATTGCCAAAGTGGGAGCAGTAGCCAGTGCTTCAAGGCAGCAAGATTGGTTTGGGTCTCTGTGTACCCTCTAACGGCCTCAAGTTTCTCCACTCTGAGAGAGAGTCTCTAACAAACACGGACCTAGAGGTGAATGAGAGAGGGGACTGCCATTCCTAGCAATTCTTCCACCTTCGAAAAAGAAGCCTCTAATTTGGAACCTTTTAGCCTGAAACTTGCACGTAACTTAAATCGCCCTGAAACGCCTCTCACCACACTGTGGATAGCATGAGCAGTTGTCATCTAGTCGATCGGTTCCCACTCAGGGAGACCTTGTGGGTGTCAAAGGAGAGCTCTGCTCCAACGTGTTTTCTATGACCGATTTTTCAGAAGAGGTCTTTGGGTGATGAACTTGAAACAGCAGTCCTGTGTATTAATTGTTTGCACCATTCAGACTCCATAATAGATTTTAAAAAACTGCCATGGAATCACCTGGACTCATTGTGACCCTGTAGGGGAGAGTAGAACCCCACCCCCTACCCAGGGTCTCCAAGGCTGTAAAGCCTGACAGAACCTGACTGTCATATCTTTCTCCCATAGAAGGTGGTGAGTCCTAACAGCCAATCTTTTACTTAGCAATGTAACCATTGCCCCACCAGGGCCCTGATTCCAGGTACAGATGACTGTGGCACTTGTCAGATCACGAATACTCCACAATATCTTTGATCCAGAAACAGCTGTGATACTGTGAAATAAAGCCCTTATAAGTCAGTTTTGGTGTTTGCTAGAGAATGCTCTAGAACCCCCTGGCACAGTGGTGAAAGGTGATGCTGCTAACCGCAAGGTCAGCAGCTCGAAGCTATGCTCTATGGGAGAAAGACGGCTTTCTACTCCTGTAACGAGTAAAAGTATCAGAAACCCACAGGGGAAAGTGTACCCTGTCCTACAAGGTCACTCTGAGTCAAAATCCACTCGCTGTAAGTGGGTTTGCTTTTTTCTTTTCTTTCTTTCTTTTTTTTTTTTTTTGAGAGAGAGAGAGAGAGAATGCTCTGCACTACCAGAATCCTTGTCTCTTTCGCAACTTTTATTCATCTGTTATCGAAAACTGGGGTAGACTTTTTTTTGGGGGGGTAGTCTTTCATAAGACTGATTTATCCTAAGAGGCAGCTTTAGAATTTCAGTAACTATACCTCTCTTTCTTGCTTTGGTTGTAATCCTGTCACCTCCTGTCTATTAATTTGCATGAATGGCTCTGCTAGTAGGTGCATAATTCCAAGACAAATCCATTTGGTTTTGTTTTTAGATCTCCTTTATGTGGCTCTTGTCAGAAGCTCCCTGGATTCTTTTTCTGTCAGTCTCTCAGTATATTTCCACAAAGATCTGAAACTATTTATAAGCTGCTTTACTTCCTGGAAAGTTTTTGCAACTCCAGGGAAACTTCTAACGTTTTTAAAAAGCACTTTGCAGCTAACAGCTTTGCTACTGATAATCCTTTTCGGCGTTTTGTTCTTTGTTTTGTTTTCATTCTGGAGGAAAGTCCGCATAAAATTCATGTCTTGTTCATCTCAACTAAGTAAATTGTCTCATTTGTAAAGCCTTGCCTGCCTGCAATACTGTAAACTCTTCAAGAGCCAAAAAATATGTAGAGCATTTTTTTTATTTGTTTGGTTATTTTGTTTAAATATCATCATTTTCCCACATCTCAAGTCCTAACACAGAGTAGTAGGTGCACATTTACCTCCTGGTGAAAGTGATTGGATTAGACCATTCAATATCTCGGTGTCCTTGGAAACCAACATTCTTACCTATGCAGACGAATGTAAACGGAGGAGATGTTTAATCGCTATGAAATACAAACCAAGGCTTGACTCTAGCTGAGAAGTGTGTAGAGGTAGATCTTCTGTGAGAATGAGATTATCCGCATCCTTGAACACAGGTGGAAAGCTTAGTGACTTGTCAATAAATACTTGGACAGTTCAAGGAGTTAGGCCCCCATCTCTTTCACATTGCCAGAGAGTATATATGATAAATCTTTGCATTTTGACAAACCGTTTTAGATACACTGTGACCTCAGATTGGTCTTTTCTCTCTTTGCATCTTTATTTTTGGCTATAGGTCATTATTTCTTATGATAGTATTTATAGTACTTACACACTAGAATAAGTTTAAAAGCTTTCATTACCCATAAGTCATCGTTTTTCTTATATATAAGAATTTTATTAACTATTTTTAATTGAAAAAAGTTATTGCCTGAATAATTTTTCTTTTTTCTATTCAAATCAATAAATTAATAGACATATGCCTTAGGTTCTTCTGAATAATAGCATCTAAAATATTATTTGACTTGCTTAGATATATTAATAGTGGTTATGTATATTCATCATCAAGATTTGTCTGATGAGTTCCTATAAGCAGTTTCCTTATTATTTGGTTCCCAAGTCATTCCAGTTCTTGTTGATGTGAAGACAGAAAGCAAACTCTTTAGGAAAACTAACACCTGCTGAACATCTATGTCTTTTCAGTTCACTCACTGATTCTCCTACCAACCCCGCTCGGTAGTCTATTATTATCCCTATTTTATAAATAATGGGACTGGACATCAGAAGAGAGAAGCAATTTTCTTCAGTTCGAATGACTAGTAAGTACAGGACAGATATTGAAACCGAATTCTCCCTGATTCCAAAAGTCAATGCTCTGAACTACTATATAACTCAACTGAGGTTCATAACCAAGACAGCTGCTTGCATAAAATTCTGACTCTACAATATCTTTGCAAACATATGAGGGGTTACCCCTCCTTAAAAAAAATAACTGGAAAAAGTTCCTCTTGGCGAAGCTTTCACTGTACACATTTTTCCTGCTAGGTGAGCATCAAACAACTTGCTCTGAGTTCGTGCACCCCGTGGTGTCACCTGGGAAGGTTCTCTCTAGTCACGGTGAATTTTTTTGAAAAAAGCATTTTGACTTTAAAAAAAAAAGCATTTTTTTGCTCAAGCCTTGTTTTTTTTGTAATGGCCAATTTAAGAGAACAATGTGTAGCTGTGAAATTTTGTTTCCTGCTCAAAAAAAAAAATGCCACAGAAACTGTTGTGAAGCTGAACACAGCTTAAAAGGACAGTGCTATGAGAAAAACTCAAATGTCTGTAGGTTTTCTTGTTTCAAAACAGGTGAAATATCAATTGATGACAAACCTCACTCTGGACACCTGTCAACTTCTCTAAGGGACGAAAATGTCAACTCAGTGTATTTGGAATTCCTTCCACCAGGTTAGACTGTTGGTCATGCTTTCTATTTAGAAGTTCTGAAAAAACTTCCTAACTGTGTGCATCCAAAGAAGGTCTGATTTTTGCCACCACGATAATGCCCCTGCTCACACAGTCATTTCAGTGCACCAGTTTGGGGCAAAAAACAGCATGCCTCTCTTGCTCCACACACCTTACTCACCTGACCTCACTTCATGCAACTTCTTTTTATTTCTGCAAATACAGAGGGACATGAAAGGACAGTGATTTGATGAAGTAAAAGAGATTAAAACAACAACAAGGGAGGTGTTGTCAGTCACTCAATCAGATGAGTTTGAAAAATGTTTCCAAAAGTGGAATCAAAGATTTGAAAAATGCATTAAGTGTAATGGAGAGTACTTTGAAGATGATAAGTTTGTTTTGATTTAAAATATTTAAATACATAGCTTCGAATAAAAATCATGTTTGGGGCAGGGTACCCCCCTCATATCTCATATTTGAGATATTTTCTTAGATGATTGATACCTATTTAACAAAATGACAATGTTATACATGAGGTGTTTGTCCGAAGTACCCAGTCCAATCATTTGACTTTACAGGTAAGAAAGCCAACACTTAGAGAACAACATATCCAGGTCAAATAAATAGTGACATGGAATATATGCCCTCTTTCTCTTACTTTCTCAGTCTTAATAGGTACCCTGATGTACTATAGTTTTCTCAGACTTCAATAACTAATTTAATTATTCAACATTTCCATTATCCATTAAAATTTGTATGTCAGGGACCAAATCTCTGTTCCCTCTGTAGCTTCATGATTTCCAACACTTCCTCACACATGTTACAAAATCGGCTGATAGTTAATAAAGGACAAGGAGCTCAGTTGTGCTCATTGGTAATAGGTGTAGATGTTTTCATTATTGGAAGACTAGTCCCTGGTTGAGAGGTTTGTGGTTAGGATGCCCCCAGAGGTCCATTGGAAGAAAAGTCTGATGAGCTGCTCTAAAAAAAAAGTCACAGTCATTAAAAACTCTTGAGAAGGCAATTACTATAAAACAAATGGGGTCTTCATGAGTTAGAGCATACTCTACAATAATGATTTGGGGTTCTATATTATTGAAGGACTAGATTATGTTGCTTGGGGGACTGGGATCTTTAAGGAAGTTGTCTTAGATCAGAAAGACATTGGACCATCAGGATAGGAAGTTGGGAGCTACATAAAACAACATCTTCCCCATTTTCCCTTTACTTCCTGTATTCTATAACTTAATGAGTTTATTACTTCATTGTAATGAGTTATTTTATTTTGTATTTTAATGAAAAATAGAATTACAAGTGCCATGTGTTCCCTTGATTAGACAAAGGGCTGCTGATGTAGGAGGAGAAGATTGTGCTATAGGATAAAGGCTGTCTCTGTTTCCCAGGGTTCCAAAATCCATGTAACTAAGGCAACTCCAAAGTATCTTATTCTCTTCCCTCATGATCTTTCTTCTCTTGTCCTCATGAACTCTTAATGGAGAATAGAGTGGGAAATAAGGTAGACAGTTTCTATCCACTCTCTGTCTTCTTCCTTCATCCATAAATATTTCCCAATTTCTGTTCATATCCACGTTTGAACTGGCAGGGTGATATGCTGAAAAATTGATGTAGAATCTGAGATATGAAATTTTAAGTAAGGATTTTTTTTCAGCTGGGCTGCATCTCCACATCTGCCAAAATACCTCACAGTTCGCCTTTATGCTGCTGAGTTACATTTTGCCCACTTTAAAAGATGAAAACCATGTGCCAGGACTCATTAAGAAATTATCCGGTAAACACTTTTTTCCCTCCCAAGTAGCTTTCTGACACCAAGGAGCCTACTTTGATTCATAGAAATGGCATATTATAGCCATTATAAACCTTTAAGTAGGAGTCACTGCCAAGAGAGTCCAGCAGAGATGAAAATATCAGAATTTTAAAGTTGACCCACACTGCTTTTTTTTTATCCACAATACACCATCATTCGAAGAATTTAATTCATTACTATTTAATTTTGTAATTTTGTAATTTAATTTTGCAACTATGTCTATACCCACTTAGAACATCTCTTTTCCTTTTTATTCTCCTTCAAACTCACAATGTACCATCATTGTATAATCTGAAATGATATCCTTGGATAACTTTAATTTATTGAAAAAGCTCGTTTTTACCAAGGACTGGTAAGGAGATGGTTTTTACCAATGACTGGTAAGGAGGTGGTATATAACACACAAGGAGATGGTATATAACACACAAATGTTGCATGTGTAGCATCCTCAACCTCTAAGCTCACTATCATCATGTTAAATCCAGCTCATAGTCAACCCTCAGGGCACAATAGAACGGACCTTTTGCGTCTCTGATCCTATAAATCTTTTATGGATGTTGACAGCCACATCTTCCTCCTTTGGAGCAGCCAGTGGGTTTGAGCCACCAATATTGAGGTTCATATCCAACACCTACCCCAGAGTGCCACCAAGCTTCCTTTCCCAGTCCCATTTTCCCCTAATTTCCATAGGTTCAAGTAAACAATGAATGGATAATTAGAGGAGAAACAAAGTCCATCACCAAAGGGCCGCCTGAATTGAATATTTGGGAGAAAGGGAACGTCCAGTTCACATTCTTCTGTTTGTTTGGTTGCTTCCCACAGAGTTGTCCAAGCAGGGGTCAGTAAAAAAACTGTAGAGGCCCCACTGGGATGGAGGCTCAATTCCAGCAGCGGCTCCATAGGAGTAAAGGCTGGGCCTCCTACTCCCACCACCAGAGGGCAGTGATGCCCCCCCAAAAAACTGTAGAGGCTTACATGATCTGAACATGATGTGTTAAATACCTAGTACAATCCTTAGAGTCATGTGTTAGTCTGGGTAGGCTAGAGAAACAAATCCATAGAAACTCCTATGATATAAGGAGGACATTTATATAAAAGAGCAAGTGAACATTGAGAAAGTATCCCAACCCAGTTTAGTCCAAGTCCATAAGTCCAATATGAGTCCATATGTCTGATACCAATCTTGAGACTCACGAAACACATACAATAATGCTGAATCACACATCAGTGGGTAGAAAGTCTTTGAATCCAGTGACATTGTAAGCATCTCAGTGCTGGCAAAGATCTCCACATGGCTCCTTCAGAACCAGAGTTCTGCCTGCCTCAGAGTAGGTCCATGTGACTTCTCCTCAGGAAACTCTTGCAGGGGGCCAGCCTTGTCAATAAAGAGTCTCCAAGGGAGTGAGAGAGTGAGAGAGGTGTCTCCCATCTCCAAGGAAGAAAATACAACAGTTCCCAGAATTCTAAGGAGAAGGCCGTGCCCACACAGAGGTATCACTAGCTAACGTTGGCCTGACAAGCTAGACTCCACCCCTACACTCTTAATCCTCAGATTGACAGCATATTGCCTAGATACCACTAGCGGCATTCAAATTTGGGTGTTAAAACAGAGAAATAAACTCTAGTATAAGAGAATCACTTGAAGAAATCCTAGGAACTCACTCAGAAAAGAGCCTGGTAGGATCACAGAATCTTTACACCAACGTTCATTTTAGGACTTTTCTCAGAAGCTAAAAGGTGGATGCAACTGAAATGCCAGTCACTAGAAGAACAGATAAATAAAATATGGTGTATACATATAGTTAAAGATTTGTGATTATTTAGTGCTGCTGGGTTGGTTCCAACACATAGAGAATCTATTTACAACAAAGGGAAACACTACCCAGTCCTGTGTCATCCTCACAAATGTTGTTACGTCTGAGCTGTGTGTCAATTTATCTTGTCCAGAGCCTTCCTCTTGTTTGCTGCTCCTTTGCTTTATTCGCATGATATACTTTTCCAGGGAATAGTCTCTCCTGATAATGTGTCCGAAGTGCATCAGACAAAGTCTCACCCTACTGCTTCTAGGGAGCATTTTGGCAATTCTTTTTCCAAAATAGATTTGTTTGTTCTTTGTAGAAAGCATCAAAAGAAGAGAGAAAGAATACATAATGCACCGTACCAAAAAGAACTAGTAAACGTTAACTCATTTCAAGCAGTTGCACAAGATAAAAATACCAATAGTTGCAAGGGGAGAAGTCCAGTCCAACTGCACTGATGACATTAGGCAAAAACAAGGCTCCAGGAACTGATGAAATAGCACTTGAGATGAAATGGAGAAATTACCCCTCCATTAAAAGAGAAATGAAGTCGTCCTGATGCAGGCCACCATGTGATGGACCTTTAGGTTCTCATGCTGAGTGCAATGTCAGTCACGAAAGGCCAAAGCGGGTGCTTTTTATTTTATTAATGTCATTATTATATTTCTAAATGTAAGCGTGACTATCTTTAAACATTTTTCATTTTAAATATTATAGTTTATGCAGTCACATAGTATGACTGTAGGTTATATTTTGTTATTCTGTAAAATAAGCAAATGTATAGAGGTCAAGGATTATCACTGGCCCCCAAGGATAGGAGAGAGGAAGAAAAGGATCGTTTTTAAGATGAGGGAATGAATTTATGTTAGTGATGGTGGAATGATTTGAAAAAGGACAGCAAGAATGTCTCTGGAGTGGGCAGCATCAATGTCACTGAACTACATGAGTACACATAAAAGTTTTTGAGGAAGCATATGTTTTGCTACTAATGTTTTCATCACGACCACTATCATCACATAATGACAAGACAACAAAAATCACTTGGAGCCCATGGTAAGCTGGAGGCTTTATATGACCCATGCCGTTGCTGGGACTGAATCATGACATAGGATGAAAAAGTGGGAAGACCCTAGCTGGTGGATGTAGAGATGGATGAGTCTAAGATCAGCAATTTAGATGGCAATCTGATGGCTCCCAGCATCTGTGGGCAATGTGGCAGGCCCTTGGCTCAAGTCCATAGAACTGGAGAGCAATGTACCAGGTGCAAAATCCAGACCTGCAAGAAGGGAGAAGCTTTCCACCGTGTTTACTTATGTGGGAAGATGCCACCTTCCCTTCAGTTGTATACTATACTATCCTTATCTTCCACCTGCTTGACCGCTTGCAGCAGTTCCCATCATGGAGTTAATCAGAATGCTGCAAGCTATGTCACTGGTACTTCAAATACCAACAGGGTATTTAGGTCAAATCATGGGAGAATACCAGGTCTAACCTGTCAAGCCACTTGAGAATCCTGCCTGAGTCAAGTTGCTATAGAATTTAACCGACATAATCACCCGTGGTCAACATCCTGCTATTTCAATTCACTGATATCAAAATTTGAAATGTAAGTAGCCTGTATTACAGTATGTTCACTTGAAAATATGTATCATGTTAGGATTACAGAAAAAAATAAACATATTTCTAAAAAACAAGACAAGAAGCAAATGTAGATGTGATCACTATTTTCAATCATGAAAAGAGGAAAATTAATTTATGAATTAATTGGTTAAATAAATCATAGTTCCCCGTCATTAGAATTCTATTCAGTCGTTTAAAATGAATAGTTACATACACATACTGGAGTATCATTTAGTTATAAAAAGTAATGGGCTATCAAACTACAAAAAAGCTTAGAGAAACTTTAAATGCGTATTATTAAGTGAAAGAAGATATGAAAGGTTATATTGTATAATTCCAATTATGTGACATTCTAGAGAAGAAAAACTATAAATACAAAACTAAACCCACTATTGAATGTATTCCAGCTCATAAGTACTATATTTAATATGCCTGAGACTGTAACTCTTTATAAGAACAGATAGTTTCAAACAACTTTTTAATTAAAAAAGAAACAGATAGTTTCATATGCCTCCCATGGAGAGGCTGACTGATTTGAATAAACGTTAAGTTTGAAGAAATAAGTGATGAGTATTAGGGACCCAGGGCATTTGTGGGGGCAATAAAACTGTTATAGATGATATTATTATGATGAATACCTGGTGTGAGACTTTTTTAGCCAAAAGATTGTATAATGGGATGAATTTAATATAAAACATCAACTGGGCTGAGCCCAGGTGGCATAGTGGTTGTGCGCGGGACTGTGGCCCACGGGGTTGGCGGTTCAAATCCAGTAGCAGCATTCCAGGAGCAAGGCTGGGCTTCCTACTCCCATCAGGGCAGTGATGTCACACACACACACACACACACACACACACAGAAAAAGGTCAACTTTGGTTAATAGAAAAATTTAAATATCAGTTCATCAAATGTAACAAATATACCACATGAATATCATTATTAGGTGCCATTGAGTTGGGGAGAGATGTTGTGTAGACCAGTGACTGTATCCTTGTTGCTTTCTGATCCTTCAAAGAAGGAATAGACTATCCACCTCCAAGGGTATAGACTTTCAACCATTATAACGATGATTTGGCTAAGAAAAGAGATCTTGAGACTGTGTCCACACAACACATTCATAGGCATACTTGAAAGGCTTTGATACATCTAAGTCACAAACTTTGCTGTAGAGATGCCTAGGTTGCATGGTACAGTGCACCGGAATGAGGCACATTGGCTACAGGAGTTCCCAGAAACGGTTCTCTTCCAAGGAACCAAATGGAACCGCAATCTCTTCTCTTCACCAGAGTGCTGCATATATGTCAACACATCCACGTGTGCCACATGCAACCAAGCTTGGCACGCAAACAAGTTTCAAAGCACTTGGATAATCATTTGCTTCTAAAGCTAATTTCCAAAGAAAAGAGAACCAGACATTGACTTAAGTTAGAATATGCAATACACAGAAAAAGACCACAGGAGCTACAGGAAGCTTTTCCTTCCTTTTACCTTAGAAATACTT